>JAUELO010309248.1:0-25657 GCA_032357855.1 Amphibolips quercusostensackenii | reverse complement strand
GATTATCAGAAGTGCTTCGATGATTGGAAAAAGCGTTGGCACAAGTGTATTATATCTGAGGAGGATTACTTTGAAGGGGACAACATAAATATTGAGGAATAAATAAACATTTTTTGAGAAAACGATAAAGTCACCTTATTTTTTGAACACACCTCGTATAAAAAGAAAAAGTCTCGAGTATTTTCATTTTTAGGTAGGGTGGTATATGTTTGGCGCAACAGTTACAGATCATGCCCAAGAGGCTATCCGACTGACACTTGGTAGTTTCAGACCTGCTGAAGAATAATGTCGAGGTCCGAAAGTCGGAAAATGAAACAATAGCCGTCAGTGCAGCAACAAAGTTTGTGTTTGCATGGTATTAAAAATAAAAGAAACAAAAAGTGGTGACTGTTTGGCGCAACAGTTACAGACCATGCCCACGACGCTGTCCGACTGACACTTTGTAGTTTTAGCCCTGCTGATGAATAATATTGAGGTCCAAAGGTAGACAAAAAAAACGATAGCTGTCAGTGCAACACCAAACTCCGTTTTTGTATGGTATTTAAAAAGATAAAAATAAGAAGTGGTAACTGTTTGGTGCAACAGTCACAGATCATGCCCACGAGGTTGTCCGACTGAAACTTTGTAGTTTCGGACCTGCTGATGAATAATGTCAAGGTCCGAAGCTCGAAAAATCAAACGATAACCGTTCAGCCAAACAGTTACCACTTCTCGTTTTATCTTTTTGATTACCAAGCAAAAACGAACTTTGTTGCTGCACTGACGGCTATCGCTTCATTTCGCTGATCTTCGGACCTTGATATTATTCATCAGCAGGTCCGAAGCTATAAAATGTCAGTCGGACAGCCTAGTGGACTGTTTCTATGAGCGATGCGCCAAACACTTGTTGAGTGCTGGTGGCACCTCCTTTTGCTGCATGAAAATCGACATTTGAGCCGTTTTTTCCGAAAAACGGTATATTTTTTTACTTTTTACATGAATTTTTGTGATCAGCAGACTGAAAACTATAAAATATGTTAGTTTGGAAAGATTCCACTGAGACCTTTCTTCAATGTATTTTGTGCGGGGTCCTTTGAAACGGACTAGTATTTTTTAGTTAATGCAAAAATTATCGATTGAAAAATGTTAACTTTATAGGACTAGAACATTGCGCGCGCACTAATTACCTTTCCTTTAGAATAGAACTCAGTTCATTTTCCAACATTTTGTTACTAAAAATTTAGCCATTCGACTTTTAGTTAAAAAATTATCTTTTTTGTAAAAGTTTAATTTTCTTAGTTAAAAAGTTATCTGTTTGGTTAAAAATTTCAATATTTTCTTGGCAATTTGTCTTCTTTTGGTAAAAAGTTCAAATATTAAGTTAAAAATTCATTTTTTTGATGAAAGATTTATTATTTCAGTTAAAAAATCATCTATTGGCTTCAATATTAACCCATTTTGTTAATCATTCATTTTCTTCATAAATTTTTGAAACTGAAAATTTAACCATCCCAAGTTTAGTTTAACGCTTATCTTCTTTGCTTGAAGAATCAGCTATTTGGCTATAAAATTTTGTTTTAATCGTGAAAAATAACAATAATTAAAATTTTGGGAAAATGACATAAGGTACGAATAAAAAAGTGAATAAAATATTTACCCCAAGAAGATATACAAATTTCTTGCTAACTTTTTTTAACAGGATGCGTAGTTTGTGTTTTAATTATAAAAATTATTATTAAAAATTTTCCTTAATTGGTTTTTTGGTGAAACGACACAAAATAAGAGAAACATGAATTTACAACAGTTGTTCAATCAAGAAAGGTCGTAACATTTTTATTAATAATTTTATAATACGACGCGTACTTTTAGTTTTAATTGTAAAAAATAATATAAACAATAATAAAGTTATATTTTTGGAAAAGGAACACAAGATAAAACAAAATTTTTATTAGGGCGTATATTCCAAAACCTAGCTACAAAATTTTCTTTACCAATTTCTTTATAGAACAGGCCGTTTTCCAACTCTCTATAATGTTATTTAAACCGAAAATAACCGTTCTATAATGTTATTTAAATTAAAAATTTAAATTATGAACAAAGCAGCACGGTATAAAGAAATAAGGTCAGGAAACATATCTTTGCTCTTTAAAACACCTACAAGATTGCCTTAAACGATTTTTTGATGCACCTATATTTTTTTCTAAATTCTCTAAAATACTATCGATATGTTTAAAATCGAAATTTCAAGCCACATGAGAAAAAATACGCAAAAAAGTAATTATCATACAAAAATTTGTCAGTTTTTTCTTATCAAAAAACGCTTCCTTCCCATTCATATTTTTTAATGCCAGATATCACAAGTAAACAATTTATGATTTAAAGTATTAAAAGCCGACTTTCTAAATTAAAGAATATAATGCGCAAGCATTTTAAATAGGTGAAAAAAATAAACCAATTGAAAATAATTAAAAAATATGAAAAACGTGAAGTGATTTGTGTATAAGGTTCGGCAACTAAAGTGTCCCCCGTGTTGAATCTCGCGCCATTATAACCACATTCATTGGAGGATCCCCTCGGTCGGTATACATGACACGAGTCAAGTAACTATACGTGCAAATACAAAAAAGTTTCACACATGGAAATGGAAATTCAAGGGACGAAGCACAAACCTGCGAGGTCTGGCAACGCGTATGTAAGGGGCATGACGCACACCACGCATGCTCTCATTACTTCTTGGGTGGGCTCTTGGTGATTAGTCTGTTGCGCCAATGATAGTTTTCAGTTTTAGAAGGTTGCAACTTTCCTCTACGAACGAAAGTCGTCCCCGTCCATTAGTGCTCCGTTTTTTAAATTTCTATGTCCATGGTTTAAAAATGTGCAAAAAAAGGTACGCCTGGAAAAAGCGAAATCGCTGATCCTCATGTACGATGCTGACGAACCGCTTAATTAGCGACTACTTAGATAAATTACCAGTCAATCTTTGACCAGGAAAAGCCCAAGTAACAGTTTAAGTCACTATTTCGAAAAAGGTGCCTCCCCGCTTGCTCTGATGTCTCAAAAAATCAAGGTGAACCTAAAAGTTGATCGGAAACACATTCTTAAGGCTCAGTTAGTTCCCTGGGCTACCAAAATATTCGGAAATGAGCGCTAGACATTTTTTAATGAATCTGCGTTATGTCATAGAGCGCGTGCATCTGTTTAAATCTCTTGCGAATGCCTTAAAAATTTTTTAATTATCTTAAAATATACCCGTCTTGGAAACCTCTTCAAACTACTGCAATAAATATGAAGATTGAGGGCCCTGGAAATCAAGCATAAATCTTCCTTGTAATTTCAGACCAAACAATAGTCATCTTGTCTGATTGTATAAATAATCTAAATTATATGAAGATGAGGGTGACATGTCTTATGCTACAGAAAAATTCCATACATGTAACAATTTAAAGAAAAGAAATTTGACTGGACAGCATTATTGTAGTAATGTGTTTTACTATTTAGCGAAGCATGGAGCAGGTTAGCAAGTTCTCTAGATTGGAATTTTGTTTAGGCGTCCCTAGCGAGAAAAGGAACAAACTACCATCTGTTATGACTCAAGTCTGCAGGTAATGAAACGTCCACTGTTACCAGCGCTGTTTAATTCAGGGGCGAACACTCGGTATACGAAAAGTAGGGGCCTATACCCAAGTTAGAGGGTGAATTCCCAAAAGGTTGGCTGGGTGAAGTTGTCGAAAGTAGGTATATATTATCATGAAATGTAAATTTTAATTTTAAAAAAGTGTAAACAATATAATAGCACAAGTAAACGTAAAGAAAAACAGTTTTTTATAAGCAATTTGCTCCTTGATTTCATGCATGCAATATTCACGCCAAATGAGTGTAACTGTACAATTTTCGGCAAACTTACTTCGTAATTAGAACCTTGTATAGTAAATGAGAATATACCAGCTTTCTGTGTAAATAGGAAGAATGTACAAACATGCAAGGTATTAATAATATATGTCACTCAACTTTCTCCGAAAGTATCACATTTATTTGCATTTTTAATAAATTGTGCAGAATGTTTCACATATCCATCTTTCAAACATATTTTTAAATATCAAATTCAATTGCACATTTTCTTTTCTGTATGAAGAACATATTTCAACTGGAAATATTTATTAATATTTCGTTGAAACTTTGTAAAAATCATAAATGCCAACATTTTAGTACTTCCACTGGCCAGCTAACTGGCTGTGCTAACTATTCCATGGTTAAAGGTTCTAAAGAATAGCTGCAGTGATCAACGAAAACGCTACAATTTAAAATGGTCATGTGGTCTAACAGACTCGGCTGGTTTGTCGATCTCGACAGACGTTCTTATTAACTACTATTTCACAAACAAAAAATGGATGTGCTAACTAACCAACCATTTCCCTGAGTGAAGGCTTTAGGAAACACTTTTTTTTTTGCAAAAATACACGAAGTATGATGCGCAAGTTGGACTTTTTAAAAATAAATGAAAACTTTATACCCATTTTAAAGGTGGACTTCTCTTAACATTAATTTATGTTAAACGCTACACATTTTATTTAAACAAAATGTATTATTTTATTATTATTATTTATTTTATTATATTCTTATTATTAAAAAAAATTTTTAATAGTAGAGGAACGGAAATTTTATTTTGTGAATTATGCATATTTAGGCATTTTTAAAGTCGGTCACATAACAAACTATCGAAAATTTTGGATGCAAAATGTTTTTTTTCGGAATTTTTCAGTCGTCTCCCTTACATGGATTATAGGAAGAAAAGCTTATACCAAATAGGCGTAATCTAAGGAGGAAGCATAGTAATGGGACAATAGACAATAAGGTAAGTAGGGATTTTTCGTAAACATAAATATATTGATTATGAGACCTAGAATTTGAAAGGCAGATACAAAATTGCAATTTTTATTAAACTGTCCTATTAGATATCTTGCCAGTTAGGTAGGCAGAAAAATTGTATGTCGCAGCATTATTCCTCCCTCTCACCCTCGGAGTAAGTTGTTTGAGGCTTGTGGGTTGCAACTACTTGCATTAACACTTTTGAATTTAAAAAATAAAAAATCGTAAATTTAAAACGGTAAATATTTTTACTACTAGGCGTTAAAAATTTTTTATTAAAAAACATAATCAGCTGGTGAAAATAGTATTATTAGCCAAGTTTCAAAAGTAGTAACTTTTGTAAAAAACTAGCATAAAAACATGAATTCCGATATTAAAATATAAAACAAAAAAACTAGCTTCTATGCATTTATATGTAACTGAATGACTTAATATATGTGTATCGCCGTGCAAGCAGCCCTGTTTTTTAAGTATTTTTCTTATTTGTAATATGCTATCATTGTTCAAGGTGATAACATGGTAAAGGCACGTTAGGTATTTGTTTTGCGATAAGCCGCTAAAGTTCGAATTTGCTTGTTTTTTTTACATTCTGTACATGTAAAATAATTTTATAGTTACCTGTTAAAAATTTCCGATAATTTTTTATTTAAGATATTTTCAGATTTTTGTTAATTAGGCATTTCTCTGCAAGGAAACATCGTTTATGAATGCAATAATATTTAGAAATGAATACCGAAATATCTTTTATTGCATTGTAATGTGTAGGAATTTATATGAAAAAAAAAACGTTTTTGACACTAAAAACTTGCAGTACCTTCTTCGCTGGCATTTAGAAGACAATACAAGTACGATTAGTGTAACTTTTTAAATTTGTGTATAACCTAATTCGTTTTAATAATTTTGTGAGTGCAGTGAATTTTAAAGGATTAACAGTGATACTGAGATAAACAAGTTTCTCCGTTATGAAGAAATATTGTAAGTACAATAAAAGGTACATATACAATGTGACAACAGCAATTTTCTAATCCTACAAAATTATTTTAAGTGATTATTTCGGTCTATTTGTTCGTGAAAAAAAATCCCACATAAATAAACCCTTTCGAAAAAAATCCTTTTTAAAGAAGCGACATGTCCCACAAAACTTCACGATTGACACTAAAAAATGTGCATACCTTTTGTGTTTTGCAATTTTTTTTAATCCTTAAAAGCTATTTCAAGCGATTATTTAAGTTCATTTAATTGTGAAAAAAATTAACCCTTTCAGAGAAGATATTTCTCAAGAAAGCGACTTATTTCACAAAACCCCGTGCTAAACACTGAAGAATGTGCATAACTTTTGCGTTTTGCAATTTTTTTATTCCAAAAATCTATTTTAAGTGATTATTTTGCTTTATTCTACAAAAAGACTGGATCTGAAACATAAAAAAGTGCATAACTTTTTCTTTTTTCACTTTGAAACAAAAATTATGATATGATTTTAAGTTGTGAATTTGTTCTATGTAATTGTGAAAAATTGCTTTAAAAAAGAAACCACTTGCAAAAAATTTATTTAAATGCAACAAAATTAGCCATATTCATTAAAAATCAACATCATTTACTAAAACTTATACAAGGTTCTTTTTACAATTGAGATAATTACAAATAATGTAACGTTTTAAATGATACTGTTAGTATGATATTCAAAAATCCTTGAAGTTCACCAGAAGTTGAGTGTACTTTTTCGATAATAAGAATGATAATATTTAGAAAAGGCTGACTATTTACTTATTGTAAATGATCAATTATTTTGAAATATTTATAAAATATGGACGATTCACGGCCATCGACCTCAGGAGACAACTCAGGACTGAAGCGCGCAGGGGATAACTCCGGATCCTCAACCTCAGGGAATAACTCAGAACCAATATACTTCTGGCACAATTCCAGATCCTCAACCTAATATTTTATCAATAAAATACTAATTTTATACCTGAAATACCCCTTGGCAGTAATTATTATTAGTGTATAAGCAAAAAATAAACAATCCCTTACGTTAAAACTTTCTTCGTCAAATCTCATGTATTTTCAAATTTTTTTCCAATTTCGGATTTAAAGCGAAAACTTGAAAACGGTAAAACTTATAGTACTTTAAATTTAGAAAACTTCAACAAACAAAAAACATTCAAATCCGAGCTTTGCAGAGTAATGTAAAATAACACACCTCTTTGGTCTACTTTGCCTCCACAAACAGTAGCCGTAGCATTTTACGTTTTTTTTATGTGATGTCATCATATTGTTCCTAACGCGGCTTGTACTAAGGCAATTTTTTTAGGTTTTCTGTATTTACTTGTATCTAAGCAGGCAAGCCAAAAAACGGGGACTAAAGCCATATCGTCACTTTGAGTTGAAAATTTATCACTTTTTTTTAAAATGTGTTTTGCTGCAAATTAATTTTTTTGAATGCATATTTACCCAGCCGAAAACTGAGAGTCAACAATTCCATAAGAGCCACAACTAGCAGTATAGTGGCGCCTCTGCAGCCCATTTCGGGTACTTGTATCTTTCCCTACACTAAATCACGTGTATCCATACGCAACGCACACAGGCGCAACTCGTTTAGCAACAGCCAAGCCGACGTGTTAAAAGGGAACTGCATAAACTGGGTCCGTGAATCAAAAAACGTGAACTCGCAAAAGACTTTATTTTCACGAGGCACGAGATGGTCAGTGGCCGGGACCGCTGTATGTGGCCTCGTGAGAGAATATCGGTTTTGGTGTGCTATATTTTTCTTTTAAAAAAATAGTATAATCGCGTTTGAAAAGGGAAATCTTACAGTGATAATACTACTGTAGAAAAGGTAAGTACAAATTGTGTCAAAATCAGCGAAAAACACTTGCGCAATTTGGACAGTTTGTAGGTTATGTTTTTATTTTCTTTGGAATCTCCCGATATTTTCACTACAAAATCTTTATGTTTTACAGGTTTTTAGTGTTTACTGACCCTAGAAATAATTGTGATATTAATTTTAGGCCTCGGTTGTTGTCTTGAGATTTTAAACTATACATCTAAAAGTCTTTAAACTATACAACTAAAAGTCTGACTTATTTTAGAATATATCATTTTTTCTGAAATTTAAATCAAATTTTTATAATTATTGTTGCTAAGATTATACTTCTTCTTTTACAGGATGTTAATACCATTGTAAAAGAGGAAAGTAAAAATTGTGTTAAAATCAACAAAAAACATTTGCGCAATTTTGACAGTTTGCAGATTATGTTGTTATTTGCTTTCTGATTTCCCAATATCACCACACTGAAATAAGTGCTTTTCAGTTACCAATATCTTGTCTCTATTCTTTCAGTGTTTCTAAATATCTAGTAAAAAATGTAGTTAAAAATATAATTGTTTGTATATCTTTATCACGAAGTTGATAAGAACATTAATTCAAACCGGCAAATTATCCATAAAAACCATTTTAAAACCAATGATAAGAGATCCTTGGAGAAAATGTTTATTCATTCACTTTACCAGAGCTAAAAGGAGTGTAAGTAGAGAAAGTATGATTTAATTATAATGTTAGTTAAGAATGATTTTCAATAAAGTCTGTTATAGCTATTACTAAATAATTTTTATCAGAAAGTATATACAAATTTTCGGACATCTTTTTAATCGCTCAAAACTTCCTACAATATTTTACTTTCATTTTTCTACATTACGAAATGATATATTATCAGAGAGGAAAATCTAGAAAATTAAATCCACTAAAATTGCATAAAGTCAGATAGAGGTACATGTGTAGAATAGCAGAATAATGGGGTGGGCCAAAAGACAAAACTTTTGGAATTACGTGAATCAAAGAAATGTACTGAATACGTCAAAATAAAAGAAAAATTGATTAGAAGACATTGATTTTATAACAAGAATGATTTTTCATTTGAAAAACATTATTTCTTAAAAGGAGAAAAATTTCCTTTAGTCCAAAAATTATTTTACTGGGCGTATTTAGTTTTATACATATTATTTACTTCAGTAATCTTTTTTCATACTGTACAATTAAAACAGTCTAATAACATTTTGAAACATAAAACGGTCCTACACTGTCGCAGAGGTAACAATTTTTTAATTTTTAGAATTAAACAAATTTCCCAATGGGTGCAAAAGTGATAGCGTTTTTTTAAAGTTTACTTTTCAGTATTTAATGAAAATAAAAATATTACTCTGGTTTGAGAACAAAGCCAGTGACTTTAGCAAAGGTTTATAGGCTGACTTGACGAGCTGTTATCCTCTCGATATTCAAGTAATTTTTATTAAAATTTGTTACAATTTGAAAAAAGTAGCGCTATATATTGCATGTTCAGAGTTCGTACCGTACAAACAAGTTAAAACTTCAGAAGACCTCAAAAGCATTCTTCTTACAATATGTAGGGGGCACATGGACAAAATCATTTCTCACGTATTGTCACGTCTGGGAATCACTGATTCAATATTTTAGGAATTTGAAAAATTTCTTGGTTGAAAATTTACCCTTCACAAGTGTAAGTAGAAAATTAATTTTTTTTTAGTTAAAGATTCAATTATGTGATTGAAAATTTGTTTCTTGTGGGGAACGTTAATCCTTTTGTTTCAAATTTAAATACATGGTTAAAAGTTTATATACTTTGTTAATTATTTGTCTTTTGCGACGTAAATTTAATTCTTTTCGTTAAAAATGCACCATTTTTAACAAAAACTAATTTGTTTTATAGTTTAGGATTAAATTGGTTTGTTAGACATTCGTCTTTTTTTATTCAAATCAACTGTTATAATTAAAAAATTTTCATGTGTTTAGCTGAAATATCAGCAATGAGGTAGATTTTTCGTTAAAAATTCATCTTTTTGGATAAAAATTAATTTTTTTAACTGAAAATTTAAATGCTCTATTCTTGATAGAAAATGTATCTCTTTTTTAATTTAAGCTTTCGGTTAAAAATTCAACTGTTTCTAATTGTAAATAAAAGTATTTCTTTGTTTAAATATTTACTATTACATTTATCGTTTAAAATTCACCTTCATGGGTTTTAAATTCAACTAATTTGTTGAAAATTCGTTTTATTTGGTAATTGACAATTTTAAACGTTTACAGGCTTTAAAGCAAGGGTTACTCATTTTCAATCAATAAATAAATAAAGGAACATTTATTTAAACATTTAATAAGAAATGAAATAGTAAAGTCAAACATGATATTCAAAAATCCTTGAAGATCACCAGAAGGTTAATATACTTTTTAATAATAATAATGATAATATTAAGATAGACTGACTATTTACTTATTGTGAATTATAGAAAATTTGTAGATATTCATAAAATATAGACGATGCGCGGCCCTTAACCTCAGGAGACAACTTAGTACTGAAACACGCAGGGGACAACTCCAGATCCTAAATCTAATATTATATCAATAAAATACTAATTTTACACCTTAAATACTATTTGGAAGTAATTATTCTTAGTATATAAGCAAAAAAAACAATCCCTTACGCTAAAAATTTATTCGTCAACTTTCATGTATTCTTTAATTTTCTCCCATTTTGAATTCAAACCGGAAATTTCAAAATGCTTAAACTTTTAGTACTTCAAATTTGAAAAACTTCAAAAAACATCATTCAAATCCAAGCTTTTGCAGGGTAATGTGAAATAACACACTTTTTTGGTCTACGATACCTCCACTTGTAGAATTTTGCGTTTTTTTATGTGATATCATTATATTGTTTCTAACGCGACTTGTACCAAAAACATTTTCTTTAGGTTTTCTGTATTTACTTGCAGCTAAGCGGGCAAGTCAAGGAGCGAGACCTGAAGCCAGCTGCAAGTTTGCAATAAAAATGGTGCAAAGTGGAAAGCATTATATTTATTTTTGATTCCAGCTACTCTTAAAAAATAAACTGTATTGAGAACTACTTCTTTTGTATATCAACAAAGTGTAAAGCATTTGCGTCTGCGTGTAGGCTTCTGGAAAGGACAGTCTACTGCAATAAAAGTCGGAAAATAATGCACAAATTGCGATTTTGTTAACTAAATATTAAACATTATAGCCATTTTTTATGCGGGCTACTATAATAAATAAAGTATGTTAACAACTACTTATTTTTAGTGAACAACATGTAAGTGACTTTGCGTAAGGATTTTTGTAGGTCTTACGGTCTTCATTTATATTAATGCAGTGTTAGTCATGACGTCAGATTTTAATAATAAACGAACTTCTAATGAATTTCGTTATATATTTGTAATATAATTGAAGACCGTAAGACCTACAAAAATCCTCACGCAACATCACCTTGACGGTCAAAGAAAGGTTCGATTTGATTCATTTCAAATCTGATTGTCATATAAGTGACTCTCGGTCGACTGTGCGTAGGGATTGTAAAAGAATCATTCAGTTTGTGCAAACTTACTTAAACAATAATTTTCAAGAAATATTCTAAATTATTACTTGTGTATGCAAGTTTTTATAATCTGAACAATTTCTGATTGTAAATTAAAAAAATATTATTTATTAAATTAAAACACATTTGAATATCAAAGGTCCATTATGATAAAACATGAATGATTTTCTACGTATCAGAAAATAAGAAGCTTTAGAAAATTATGCACACAGTTATATCTCTAGATATTAAAAAAGAATTGACATTTGTATAACTGAAAAAGTTTGAACATAAGAATGCTGTCAAACATTTCTTACTAATTAATATCAATCATTATAAAGGTTATATCACTGGATTCAAAATTTTGTCATGATTTTCATGATCCAAAATTTGAATGGTTAAAAATGCCAAACGCTTGTTAAAATTTGTAACAGTTAGTATATGATCCTGAAACTGAATTATATTTATACCAGAAAAGGTTTATTACCAGTCTGCACCTTTCCTTTCTTTTGTTGCTGATCTTTTATTCGTAATTAATGATTATTACCTAGTGCTCATAGCATTCTAGACTTACAAAATTTATTAGGAAACGATTATGCTATACTTGATCTTAAAGTAGAGATTATAAATTGTATCTGGAAATAATTCTGAAGCAGCGAAAGAATGGGTCAGAAAATATTGACCCAATAAACAGATTACCTGAAAGCATAATCTATCAGAGTTACCGGAAAAATTACACTTTTTCGGCAACAAGGATTGGAATTTTCCATGATCCTGTTTTCACACGAGAAAAGTTAAGTCATCAAAAAAACAATTGATCCGAAAGCTCGCTTTGCTATTCATTATCTCCACTCGACATAAAAGGCCCACTTTGTGAACTCCTACTCTAATTATCTGATTCTGTGAGTGTTTTTTGGAAACTTTCGTGCAATAATACGATCTCTTGTGATGCAACATGTCGATGACTTGCAACAAGCATACTAATATATGTATATTTATAAAAAAAAGACATTGCTCACAAGCAAACAGTGATTTCAATTTTTTTTAATACTTCTGCGACGGATCATACGCGCATTTGTGGCAGAGAAACTTAAATTACGACTTTGAACAAACATTCTTGCCGTAACATGTCAACTTCATCTACGAAAAGACCACCAGACACTACTAAACCTCAGAAAGAAGAAAGTCTCGGACGTGGTCAAGTAAGCAAAGGTAAGGTCATCATTACAGAGCACCGCCGTAGCTATGACTTGAAAATTGTTCATTTTAGCCTAGGTTCCTCTGAGCTCATTTAGGGTTTTCAATCTAACCTTTTGGGTACGCAACAACTCAGTTCGGTAGTGGCCGCTTCTTTTTGTGCTTGTGTGCTCTAACATGAAGAAGCGATTCGCATTCAACACGAGAAACTACTTTGTTACTTTTATGTCGATCTATTATTCTCTCATGACAGGCACGCACTTTTAGCAAAAAAGTCAATAATACGAGGATACGTGTTTAAGACGTGAAGTTTGTCTTTTCAAAAACACATTTGTTAAACAAAAAATCTTATTTTTACAGGAGTAATTATGTCAAGCACGTAGTAAGAAAGATCCTTAAAAATTAGATAAAATTATGTCGGTTACATTTAGATTTCTGGATAAGCTCTGTACAAAAAAATATTAAACATTCCGAATTACAATTTTTATTTGTGTTAATGCTTGTAATAATTATTTTGAATATAATTATTTAGTATTTTTTAAGTTTCACAATTAAATATTTACATATTTTCTCTCATAATGAAGGACCGTAACTATGCTTAACAAAATGTCGGTATAAATAGCCTTCTCATAAAATAGCTTTTATTACATTTTTACAAGTGTTAGTATAACACACGATATTCAGCATTTAGATCTTATTAGGAAAAAAAGAAAGATTTCAACCTATAAGGTTTCGCCTTCCATGTTTAAAAAAAAATTGTTTTGCATTCTTTAGAACTTTCTTGCGATCTACTGAATTCAATGGCATTTAATAGGATCTAAAACAATTTTCTATTCAGTTTATCTTAGAATTTTTACGTATTTCATTCAAATATGTAAAATTCCTTTGAATTCTTTTAATTCTCTCCTTCTTTATTGAAATCAATAAAATCTTCGCGGCTAAAAAAATTTAACTTGCAATTTATTTAAACTGATTTGGAATTTACACTGAATTATTCAGAATTTAGTAGATCAATGAAATTAACGAAATATTTTTATTCTTTTTTAAATTCTTTTTGCAATTAGTTTAAGTTATTAAATTTTTTTATACATTCCTTATAATTCTAACGAATTTCTAAGAATTCTAACAAATTCCTTAGAATTCTAACGAATTCCTTAGAATTCTCTCAAATTTTTTTTAATTCGACCTAAATTCATTTGGAATTTATCTCAAAGTCTTGAAAATTCATAACAGAACTCTTTTAAGTTCTCTTGAATCCTTCTAAATTCACTTCAGTTTTACTAAAATGAATAACATTTTTTCGATACCTTGCAATTTATTTTAATCAATTGGAAATGGGCCATGAATTCTTTAGAATTTACCTGTTATTATATTTAATTTCCTGAAATTTTTCCGAATTCACTTTAAACTTAATAAATTGAAGAAATCTACCTAGAGTTTTTATCAACTTGATCGGAATAATTTTTAGTAAGATTCTACATAAGTTTTCAATTCACTGGAGTTTTTATGAATTTTATCGAAATATTATAATTTTCCTAAAATTTCTCTTCATTCCCTACCATTTAATTTAATTTATTACATTATTACAATTTACTTGAATTTTATTGGGTTTTCTTGAAATTCTTTACACTCCCATTTTACTCAATTCAATGAAATTGAAAAAAAATTTGTTCACTAATCTTCAATTCTTATGACTTTGATCGGAGTCTCCTAAATTGATTCTAACTTTCATAAGTTCATTTGCATTTTACTTAAATAAATAAAATTTAAAAAAAATGTTTTCTAAATAATTTAAGATCCACCTTGTCGACCGAAATCATTAAAATTTCTTTGAATTCTTCTGAATTTATTTGAATTTCACTAAAATCAATGGAATTAAAAAAAAACCAAATCATTTATAGTCTACCTTCACACTTTTTAATTTTTTAGAATTCACCCTTAATTTTCTTTAAATCCCTTGAATTTTCCTAAATTCACTTTAAACCCCATGAGTTCAATGAATTTTTTAAATATTTCTGAATTATCTTCTATTTCTTTAATTTTTCTAAATTCACTCTAAGCTTAATGAATTCAATGCACGAAAATCTCTAAAGCATTTGTTGTCGCGATTAGGTAATTTAAAAAACTTGAAGAAAGGAATTCTGCCAAATTCACAAGCATAATAAACAACTGAGTTTCAATTGATTGAGATTTATTGATTTGTAATTTTAGTATTACGTGTTGAATAAAAATAATTTTTTTTAAACTGAGAAACAGGGAATTTTCAACAAAATAGTTAAATTTTCAAACAAACTGATGAATCTTTGATAAAAAAAATAATTTAAGCTCAAGGTTAATTGTAATGTTAAATGAACTTCATGTTTCACAATAAACATGTTAATAACCTGAAAGGCATACCTGCGAGTCAACGAAATGTTAAGGCAATTGCAGGGAGAATGCAGAAGACGGTCGTCATGGGTTGCTCCGTGTCCTCGGAGTGCACGAGACTTCTGCTGGATTTTCCAAAAACTAGTTAGTTTTAGTTATTGAGTTATTAGGTATATAAGCTAGACCAATCAGGAGCACAATACGTGTACGTGAGCAGGAGTACAACGTTGTGTTAACAATGCGAACGCCGAGGTGGGGTTCGCGATAGTGACTACACTACGTGGACTCACGCGCACGTATGCGTATTGCGCTCCTGATTGGTCCAGCTCAAATACTCATTAACTTCAAAACTAAAGCTTTAACTGAATTTTGAAAAAAGGATTTGCGATGTATTTTTTGATTTTTAAGCAGCTATATAAGTGCGGACACTTGAGTCTGGGACGCTATATATGATTTTGAAAAAAATTTTTTTACAATTCTTAATATTTAGGACCAGACACACCTTCCTTCATGCCTTGTCTTTTGTGTACCAAATTTTTAACACGATATTTCATTTCGTGTGAAAGTAAGTCAGGAAAAAAATGTACTGATACAGCTTTCAGTTTTATTTTCTTCCGAAATTTTGTTTTTAATTTCCATCGAAACAAAGCAGAGACGTGAACTTTCTTGCCTCCTGCTTCATTTCCTAAACTTTCAGAGCGATATTTTACTTCGTTTGGACGTACGTTAGGAAAACAAATTTGGCAACTAACTTGGTCACGTGACCCACTCGTCACATGGCTTTAACTTTTCACTAAATCTCTTCTTCTTAGAAGACATTGGATTAATTATTTAAATGGGCTAATTAATTAGAAACATCATCTTCCGGGTTTCATTAATTTCGTTTCGGGCCTCTTCTCGGAAGGATCCCGATTAATTAATTGGAGTAAATAATTTATTGAACAAAACATTTTTGGGTTTTTTAACTTTGCCCTGGGTCTCTTCTTCTCAAGAGGATCCGGATTAATCAATTACCGTAAATATTTAATTAAAGAAAATATCTTCTGTATTTCCTATTTTTACCTAACTCTGCTTATGGAAAGAAGAACTTCCTCCCACAAACTTTTTTTTAAGACTATTTTGCAGAGGTCTATCCGCCTCCACCTAAAAACAACCTAGGTAGGTTGTTATTTGATATACTACTAGAATGAATAGTTGATGATTTAACCCGGACAAAATTTTTGTATTGCATTATATTTTCAGTAAAAATTATTTTTTAACAAAAAACACGAATTTGTAACAAAATAGTTACACTTTTTAACAAAGAAATCAATTTTTAACAAAAATAACAATCTTTCATGAAAGAAATTAATTTTAAAACATAAAGGTGAATCAGTCATCAAAAAGATATGTTCTGCCATAAAATACAAAGTTTTAATAAAATAAATTTTTTAACAAATCAACTGACTTTTTCCGTAAAGACAAGTGTTAAATCAAACATGAAATAGTTTAATTTTCAGTTAAAAAAATTTACTTTTAACAAGTAAAGGATTATATTTCAACAAATTAATTTAATTTGAAATAAAATATCAAAATTTTTCAACTAAACAGATGAATTTTCAACCTAGTAGATCAGATTTCCACAAGAAAATAAATTTTCAGAAAAAAATGGAATAGATAAATTTTTTGAACAAAAAGAAACTAATTTTCAATCAAAGTGATGAACTGTCAACTAAAAAGATTAGTTGTTTACTAAAAAAGATTGATTTTAACAAAATGCATAAATTTTCAACTAACAAGATTATTTCATGGTAATATTAATTATTAGTGTTTATTATTATTTAATTTTTATTTTGATTCTCAGGTCCAAACCTTAAAACCTTGGTCTAACACAGATTAAAGAGAACAAGGATATTAAACAAATAGTTCTATATTTTTTCTTTTACATTCATAATAAATATTCCTGCTCTAAAAAAAAAAGGTGTCCCAAGAAAATTTAGAAAGCATTGTTGTCGCTTTTCCTTAACGCCGATTGGATAATTTGAAAAATTCGAAGGAAAGTCTGCTGTCCAATTACACACAAGATTAACAATTTCAGTTTTTGTCAGTTTTAGTTGAAGGGCTGTGACAAAGAATGCCATATTTATGTGCAATATCAAACTGACAGAAATTTGAGATGTAGGGTAAAACAGGGAGAGATGCCGCTCTGGGATTGTTGTTGCTTCTTGTGTGCGTCAGTATAAAATCGACACCTGAAGTGGAAATATGCCGGCAAGTGGCAGCGATCTTTTGTTTACAAATAGGTATTAACAATTATGTTTGTTCGGTAGTGACATGGAGGCCGAAAACTTTCTGGCGCGTTTCGTTATAATAGATTTCTGAAAAAAATCTGCTTAAAATGACAGTACAACTTGTGTATAAAAAGTAAATTGTTCCCAAATTTAATTTTACGACGGTAGTCGAGACAATGTTTTTAGGGTGGATCACATACACGTACAATATATATATATATATATATTTTTATGTAAGTGCACTTGTGGGGTCCATTTAATTTTTTTTTTTTTTTTGTATATATAGGTAGAGAGGGTCATATATAGGCATATATATCTAATATACACGTTTTATTTACGTTTAAAACTGATATATAAACAAATATGTGTTAAAATATGCAAGGTCACTTGTAGGGTCCAGCTAGCCACTTGGACTGTGTATTGCTCAGGTACACAGTAGCCCCTACTGCGCAAGTGCACGCAGTGGCAGAAATCAGAAATGTAATCCTCTACAGCCTCTATTCCTCGACCGATTTTGATATTTTTGTTTATATGCTCAACATCAGTTGCTAAAGATCCGCATGGGTTTGCATTTTTCGATGAAGTTCTTTTTGCAATAATATATAAACAAGCAAAGGGACAAAATGCGCATTTTTAACAATTTGATTTGATATTCAGGTGAAAATTGATTTAATAAATTCGCAATTAATCATAACCAATGCAAATGCATTCACAGATCATAAGTAGTTATTCAAGTGTACAAATTAATTATTGTAATCAATTTGTATAAACAAATACTTTACTATGGTGCTGACGTATTGAAAACACTAATTTCCTGACTGAAATTCGTGGTATTTGGTAGTATCAAATTTGTAACTAGTAATGATTTATCACATAAGTCAATAATTGCTATTGTTGTAAAAAATTTTATCAACAAATGTTCAATTTTTATCTCTAAATTTTCCTCTTCTCTTTCTTACTAAGCCAAATTGAAGCCATTTCAGAAATGCTTACCAACCACAAAACATTGTGAACAGTTAATATATTGAATTATTTATAACAAATATATTTCACTAATGCCCCAAATAAACGTTTTTTTGTGCAAATTTTTTCTTATTCCACATAATCTTATTGGTAGCGGGCGAATAGTAATATTTGATCGAGATTTTAAACCAATAATTATATTTACGATGGCTATGAACAAATTGTTAAAGAAAGAAACAACTGTAACAGTTTTATGGTAAAGCAAGTAATTTTCTTACTCCAACTTTTACACAACAACCTTGAAATTGATATTGTAAGAAATAAATTGAGTAAAAGTCAAGAGTTATTCTTGTTAATAACAGATAATGTTTTAAAATGTCCTGAATGAACACTTCTTTGTAGTAAGAAATCATTTGCTTTACTAAATATTGTTCTTAGCGCGTAATTAATAATATTTGATTAAGATTTGGAACTAGTAATTACATTTGCAATTGTAAGAAACAAATTTTTAAAGAAGTTCGGAACTGTGTCAGTTTTGTACTTAAGTAAGTGCTTCTTTCACTCGAACTGTTATAAAACTACCTTAGCATTGATATTGCAAAGAAGTATTACATAATTTCATTTGGAAAATAGTTATTTAAGACAATAATTATCATTGATTGATTGTTATTTCTCGATTTTATGTAAATAATGTGCATTTTATGTACCTTCATCGAAAAAATTACTTTTGTAATGCATAAAATTATAATACACATGTTCAATAGTTATACAAATATTTCACGCAACAAATTGTCTAAAATTTAAAACCTTGCAATGTAAATAATATTATTTAATTTTTTTACTTTCAATCTGGATCAAATATTTTTATTAACACGTTACTAACAAGATTCAGTTGGAGAAACCATTTTTCCCACAAAGAAAGGTTCATTCAGGGCATTTGCTCTTACTAACTGTTATTAACAACAATAATTATTAACTTTTGCCTAATTTATTACTTACGAAATCAATGCCAAGATAGTTTTATAACTGTTGGATTGAAAAAACCACTAACTTAAGTACAAAACTGTTACAAAATTAATTTTTATCTAATTCAAACTGAAAGAGATAGTTTTTTTTATTTTCATCAATGGAAACGAACTTTCGATACAGCTTTTTATGCACAAAATATTGAAATTTATTTCGTTTTTAAATTTTGTTTTTATGAGATATTGTTCTGGAAAAAATCTTAAGTATTTCTTAATAACCCTCAAAAACATATAAAGTATGGAGGGTAAAAATTTTTTTTATCATTGAGGAAAACAATTTTTCAAGTTGTGATCTACGGTCACTTATTTTTAGAAACAGTGAATGAAACTGCAAATTAACTATACATAAGAATTCTTCAGAACTCTACTATAGAAACATAAAAAAGCTAAGATTTTATTACTTTATTTTTCATTCTCATCCTATAATAAGAAGGTATAGATTTGTGTGAAATTCGACCTTTCCCCCATTTTTGTCAAATCTCCACGATTTAAGGCCCCCTGAATCCGAAAAAGAGGTTTTTACGTATGAATTAATGTATGTTTGTAACTATGTATGTCAGTAAGTATGTATTTATGTATGCATGTATGAATGTATGTATGAATGTATGTATAGATGTATGTATGAATGTATGTATGAATGTATGTTTGTATGCATGTATGTATGTATGTATGGAAGTGTGTGTATGCGTGTATGTGTGTATGGCTGTATGTATGTCTGCATGCATGTCTGTATGTATGCCTGTAGGTCTGTAGAATTTTAGTTGGCTAGCACGATAACTTTCGAAAAAATTAATAGATTAGATTGGCCTTGTGTACACTCTTTAAATATTTTAAATTAAAAGTCAAGTATGTTAGACAACCATTTTTGATACAAACTTGAAAAGTGAGCACATCTCCAAAATTTCGGAGACTATTTTCTTTTAAATTAAAAAATTCTACGTACGGTTATAAGTAGTACTCAAAAAGTCGAACAATTGATCTAAATAACTTTTTTTTTCTAAAAAAAAAAATTACCGGAGTTATAGCATTTTCAAAATCCCAAGAAACAAACGAAAATGACCATTTTAAGCCAAACAACGCACGTTATGAAAAAATATCAAAGGAAGAAAAACTTTGCATTTTGAACGCCCTAAAAGTTTATTACAACAACTTCTTGCATTTTCTCAAAAAATTGAAATCCAAAATTCTGACTGCACGAAAAATAATCAAAAATCAAAAAATCCATTTTGCAGCCAAACTACATAAGAAACAAAAATTGTGTATTCAAAAAGTCTCCAAATTTTTTAAAAGTCACTTTTTGATAGGACGCATAGTTTTTGTTTTATTTGTTAAAAACTGCATTAAGAGGAGAAAAATTGAATTTTTAAACAAAGGACACAAAATAAAAAAAATAAATAAATAGACAAAATTTTTCACCCCCAAAAAAAACAAATTTGTTATTATTTATTCATTGATAGTATGCGTGGTTTTGGTTTTAATCGTGAAAAATAACATTTACGATAAAAAATCAACAAAAAGTGTGCGTTCAAAAAAGATCTACAAACTTGTTAATGATCACTTTTTTATGGGACGCGTAGTTTTTTATTTTTGTTAAGGATTAAACTATTTTGTTGAAAATTCGTCTTTTTTGGCTGAATTCAGCTGTTTTTAGATTGAAGTTAAAATATTTTTTAGTTGAAATATCAACTATTATATTTTATTTATGAGTTCATCTTTTTTATGGAACTTCAACTATTTAGTATGAAGTGAAACTACTTTGTTGAAAATAATTAGTCTTTTTGGTTTATAGTTCATCATATTAGTTAAAAATCCTCTTTTGTTACATTTTACTATTTCATAAAAATTTTTGTGGTGAAAATTAATTTTTTTAACTGGAAATGTAATCAATCCATGTTTGTTAAAAAATTGATCTTCTTCAGCTTAAACTTCAAAGTATTCATTTAAAAATTTCTCTATTTTGTAGAAAATGAAGATTTTTTTATATAAATTTAACGTTGTTGGTTAAAAGTTAATTTTTTAAATTAAAAATTTAACTATAAGGTTAGAAAGTCTTTTAAAATTGAAATATTTATTTGATATTTTTGAAAATTTTATTGGAAATTAATCTTTTCATCTAAAAATTAAATGTCAAATCAAATACAAATTTAGTAATTTGTATATGAAGAGCATATAGCACGGTACGCAAAGCGCACAATCAATGTATTTCGTAGACCAAATCGCGTGCTGCAAGCGACCTTTTTTTAAAACTTTTTTTGTTTCTATTATACGGTGCGGGTAAGAATGTGTTCCTTGAGGTCGATAGATCTTAAAGTAAATTAGTTTTGCTCTTCATATAAAACTAAAATAACTAGACCCAAAGCATATAATAGTCGTAAGGCTTACAAAGCGAGCATAAGCCCGCGAAGCGCGCAACAGTGAGTGTACATAACAGAGAGTGTATATATAATTATAAGATAATTTGTAGATATAATCAAAATCGATAGACACGTAAGTAAATAACGTTTGTTTTTAATCTAAAATAAAAACCAATTTAACAACTACTTTAATTGTAGAGGTTTTGATAATTTTATAATATTTGTAAGTAAACTGCTTCTTACTATCTTAGCCGAGCACGATGTGCGAAAACTGAAAAGCGCCAAGCGCGAAGCGCGAGGCAAAAAGTATCTGAGCGCGTAGAGCGAGGTAAATATATTATAGAGCGCGAAGCGCGCGCTACACCAGATACAACTATATAGAGACAAGGATACAAGTACAGACAGAGACAAGGAACATTTATATTTTATTTATTAATAATTTTAGTTTTAATAAACAATGTATTAAAACAAATACTAAGATCACCAGCTCATTATTGTTATAAACAATTTTGCAGAGACATAGGCATTGAGGACAAAGGACCTCGTACTAAAGACATTGAAAATGACTCTCCGTGAAATTGGTTTAAATTTTGCCATACAGCACATATTTTCATCTTGAACTACATATATTAAGGCCAAAATTTAATCCTATTCGCTATTATAAAACTACAGGGCATTAATAATTTATAGTAAGCCGTTTTTGTTCATACAACAAACATAAGTAGTCCAGTCATCTGGTCAGAAAAATGGTGTAAATCCGCTAATTTTGAAAGGAGTCATTTTTCGCTCTTAAGTACTTCATTTTGGGGTGAATAATAAGAAGTCAGGTTCTGTGACAAGGATTTTGTCCCGGAGCACGGATATTTTTTTGGAAAAAGGTGTAAAATATCACATGGCAATGGATTGGTGCTTTCCTGTACATCTGAGAGGTAAAAGTGTTTTTGCCAAAATTAAAGCAGGTAAAATTATGCGTAGAAATAAGGTAGAAAAAAGTGTTTTACCATCAATAGTTAAGGAGTTACGGACTTTCAAGGAACCCCGATTTTTTTAAATTTTTAGCCAAAAATAACATGTTACTTTTGGCTTCTCTGTAGCTCGGATCCTGAAGGCCAGATTCAAAAATGGTCAACAGACGAATTGAAGTAGACGTAAATACCTGTAATTAAAAGAAAACATTGTCCTAACTGCAATAGATCGCGAGTTAGCACCTGCCGAAGGTGACCCATTTCGACCTGAATTCACAGGTTAAGGCCCAGAGTTCAGATTTTGATAAATAGCTCATTTCGGGGTAGTCACAAAAAAGTTTCTAGATAATTAATACAAGGGGACTTAATTCTGCGTGAGTTTAAAAATATAAATGTTTCTACCCCCAATAGGTTACGAGTAATGACCTTACAATTATACCTGTTTTTTGTTTTTTTTTTAACCGAAAACCCGAAAGTCGTGTTTTTGAAAATCACTCGTTTCATGTATATCACACGAGAAAGTTTTAAAAAAATTAATGAAAGAAAATTTAATTCTGCATAAGCTCCAAAGAAGAAAATGTTCCTACCCTTAATAGGCCACAAGTAATGACTTTGCAAAGTGTACCGTTATCAATTCGGTGACTAAATCGCACCAAGGCACAATACTACGACCATTTTCTAAACGTATAACGTTTTCAAGATAAGTAATAGTGATCAATTCATTATTTAATTATTATATTAATGATAATCAACTACTTTTAATTAATTGTTAAGTAATTGTTTGCATAAATAAATTTCCATCACCCATGAAATACGCATTTTACGGTATTTTTTACTGAAATATCTATTAGCGATGCTTATTATGGGTTAAAACTTAATACTTATTCATTTTTAATCAATAAATCAATTATTGTTTCAATAAATAAATTTACAGCACCCATAATTTTTTGACATTTTTCACTGAAATTTTTATTAGGGGGTTTATTATAGATAAAAAATGAATATTTATTCTTTTTTGATCAATAAATAAATATTTGTTCAAATTAATAATTTTCCATTACTCGTAGAATGTGCATTATTTTGCATTTTTTACTTCAATTTCTATTAGGGGTTTTTATTATTATTATCAATATACCAATCCGCTAGTAGAAATATTTGTGTTACAAATTAAATGTATTATTAATAATAATAATTTCTCCCGTGGTACGTCATTGCAAAAATTGCCGTAACATAAAATTACGTAGTCAGATTTTTAACATCATTGAGAAAACTTATAAAAATAAAACATTATTATTAATAATGCATTAAGAATGTAACACAAGTATTTCTACTAGCGGATTGGTATTTTGCTAATTATAATAAGCCCTCGTAACTGAAATGGCAATAAAAAATGTCAAAAAATGCACATTCTATGGGTGATTGAAATTTATTTATTTAAGAAATTATTTATTTATTGATTGAAAATGATGAAATATTATTTTTCAATCTATAATAAACCCCCCTCATAGAAATTTTAGTAAAATATGCCAAAAAATGCACACTTGATAGGTTATGACAATTTATTTATTTGAAAAATTATTTATTTATTGATTAAAAATAATTTAATATTTATTTTGAATCTATAATAAGCGTCAGTTATAGAAACTTTAATAAAAATGCAAAAAATGCACACTTGATGGGTAATGGAAATTTATTTGTTTGAACAATTATTTATTTATTATTAAAAAATTATAGATAAACTTTTATTTTTTGGCCTGCAAGCCTTAAAAAATTGACTAGCTTATTCTTCTATTTTTTACAGAATTTTCTTAAAAAGTAAATTTAAAATTAGCATCCATCCATACCTTATTTCTAAAACCGCTCGGTCTTATCGCCTTGTCTTCCTTGCTTCGCCACGCATCGCACGAATTGCCTCACACGCATCGCCTCGCACGCATCGCCTTGCAGCTATCGCCTCGCCTCGCACGCTTTTACCTCCGTGGCTAATACCTAGTACTTGTTGACTATTTACAATATTTACGGCTTTCTTATATCTACTTCCTCTCCTATTTACAATCATTTCTTTTCCATTCTTCTTCCTCCATCCTTGCCTTCTCTTCCATCTTATTCAGAAACCCCTCTACCCATGCTACTGCTCTTTTGTCCCCCCTTTCATGCATCAATACCTCCATGCTTTAACCCACTCCTTTTCACCTCCACGCACTCCTCCAACCAGTGCTCCAGTCTTGCATCACCCTTCCCGTACAGCTTACACATCCTCTTCTACCTAGGAAGCTAGAACGTGTTAAAACCCTTCATGCACCCATACCTTATCCTATCTATAAGCTCCTGAATTCCTTTCTCGCCTTCCTTAAACAAATATTGCGCTTCCTTCATAATCCACATTTAATGATCCACCCATAGTTCCCGTTAAACCTTGACTCTCTTATTCTCTTCTTACCTGCTGCTTTTTCTCTCTAAATGCCGTTTTCCACCGACACTTCCTAACTAGTTTACTTCCCCCTTCTTCCGAAAATTTCTCCTCACATTTCACGCCCGACTTTCCGTAAGAATTTCTAAACGCGTTCTCCCCGTCTCCCTCCTGACAATTTAAGTAGGCCTGTTCCTTGCCAACCCCAGTGTCCACTTTACATACTTGTCCTGTGTCCTATTTATCTCCTCACTTTCCTTCCACCCCCACACCTCTACTCCATACAATAGCACATTCATCACTAGTGAGTCAAACAATTTCATTCTCCTTCCAAAATCATCTGCAAATAACTTCTTTCTTAACCCCCACACCCGTCTTATCGCCACATTTGCTCTCCTCACTCTCTCTCTTTTATGTGCACATCCACTCCTCCATTTCTCCGAAACAAGAATCCCAGGTACACAAACTCTTTCACCTCCTGCACCGCCTTTCCCTTACACTTCCACTTCCCTCTCTTATCTCTTTCACGTCCTTTTCTGAACATCGTAACCTTGGACGTTTCCGCGTTTAATTCTAACCTATTCTTATCCAGGTATTTTCTCAACATCTTCATCATCTCCTTTAAGGCCTCCTCGCTTCTTGCCAGCAACACTATGTCATCTGCGTAGGCTAGTAATCAAATTTTAACCCCTCATACCCTAACTTCTTTTACCACTTCGTTCTCCAGCTTACTTTCCTTATCCGCGATAAAAATCTCAAAAAGCGTTGGGCTACGCGAACACCCTTGCTTTAACCCCCTATACAAGGGTGGATTGATAAGTTTCCGGCCTGACCAAGAAAAACAACGTTTTTAAGAATTTTTTTTTTTATTTCTCAACATA
>JAUELO010308854.1:0-15073 GCA_032357855.1 Amphibolips quercusostensackenii | reverse complement strand
GTCCAAAACCCTTAAACTTTTGTTTGAAACATTTCGCTCGGAAACGCATAATTTCGCTGATAAGGGGGGGGGGCGATACTTTTTGATGACCCCTTATAATTTTTGTCAATTTTTGCAAAAAATTTTGTTTAAAAAGGTGTTATTTTTATTAATTTTTTCCTAATTTTAGTATCTGACACAAAGATTAAAAATTTTAAAAAATACATCAAATTAAATTTAAATTTAATTTGAAAATTTTAAAAAACTAAATTAAATTAAATTTAAAAGTTTAAAAATGTATCTATTTTGTTGAAAAAGGTTTTATTTTTATAAATATTTTCTTAATTTATGTATTTGATATAAAGATTAATTTTCTTTTTTAATTATGTGATTGAACATTGGCTATTATTTATACAGTATAAGTTTTTGTTTTTTATTTAAAACACCTCTATTGCAATTATATCATTTCTTAAAAATGTTTGTTGTATTGGGAAATAAGTATCTGAATTTATTTTTAGAATTGTATGCACATGTGCTTTAGTTATTTTAAAAATTGGTATAAAAGGTTAATAATCATTAAAATTTTCGGGAATAAAATTTTAAGTTAAAAAAAATATAAAGCAAAAATTATTTCAATGTTTCAATGCAAATATTTGCTAAAGACTTCTTATGTTGTTAAACAATGAGTCATTTTTTCAACATAATTTCAAATTGATGCATAAATGAAAAACACTTTTTAATCATAAATTTTTCAAATAAAATAATTATGACAATTTTTGTGAAAAAAATCGTAAAGCTAGGACAGGGATAGGGTGCGACAGAATTTCCCTTTTCCTTTTCCAGCTAGGAAAATTACCATTTCGAATACAAAATTTGATTTGTCTGATTTTCATTGTATGTCACAAATTTTTTGTACTATTTTGTAATTTTGTATTTTTTTTGTAGATTTATATTCTTCAATTGATCAAGGTGAAAACTTTAGTTTGTCTATTACATAAAAAATCAAAAATGCTTCCTCTAAGAGGAACCAAATCCATTTGTTAACGGGAAGCAAAGTGCTTGTAAAATAAGAACCATATAAATATAAATACAAACTCAAAACTCAAAAAAAATTTAATTTCAATATATAAATTAAAACTTGAGATCAAATTCACAGCTATTTATAAATATGCTTGCGGTGTTGTAAAATAATTATCTGAATTCAATTTCCAAAAGGATATGGACATTTGTCTTAATGTTTTTTATGTTTTTTGAATTAAATGTTTTAATGCAAATAATTTTTAACATAATTTTATTAATAATTGCTCAATTATATTATATTATTATTAAATTATTCTATAAATAATTGAATTTTCTAGAAATATTTAAAAAGTTTATTAATAAATAAAATATTCGTAAGTGAAAGGTAAAATGTAAAAAAAAATATAAAGTACACATTATTTAAATGTTTTCATTACAATAATAGTTTGATGCTTTTTATGTTGCAAACAGTTTGATTAATTATGAGTCGATTATTTGTGTTTAAAATTATAAACTAAATAGAGATTAAATTTAAATTGTACGTGAATAAATAACATAAATTCATTATTCACTTCAAGATTATATAACTGAATATTGGCTATTATTTTTATAATAGATATTAATGTATTATTAAAAATGCCTTTATTACAATCGTATAATTTTTCAAATGTTTTGGATGCTGTTAAGTATGTGAATTTAATTTTTAAAATCATTTGTACATAAACTGTAATTTGTTTAAATTATTTTTAACAGTTATCAGTAACTTAAATGTATCAAAATGCAATTCCAAACTAAGAAAAGAATATAATGTTATAATTTTTACAGTCTTTCAATGAAAATAATTATTTCATGCTTTTTATGTTGCGCACTAATTCTGTTAAGAGTAAAATTTTCTGGAATTAGTTAAAAAAGTTAATAATAAATGAAATTTTTATAAATTAAAAAAAACATAAATAGTGAAAATTATTTGAATGTTTCAATATATACCCAATGTACACCCAACTCGTAGGCGACCTCAAACATTCGTTTTATAAACAAACCTATGCACACGTTCATTGCAGTTTTGTATACATCTATTTCAAAATTAAAAGTTAAAGCAGATCACTTGGCTCTTAACTCTTCACTGAATATTGCACATCTGAGTTAAAAATTAAATTGAAATGTACAAAAAACTTGAAAAAAACTCACCAGAAAGAGTTACAGAAGCCCGATTCACGCCAAACAACAACAAAAAAATTAATAAGAATTTTTTTTTATACTTTGCTTAATTCCTGTTACTCTATCAAATTAAGGAAACCCTTAAGCATAATTCCTGTAAATTCCATCATAAAATTCAAAAAACTCACGAACAAAGCGCAACAAAATTTCACATCCGGTTATATCCTCTAAAAATAAAAATTCGGATTTTTTTTAAAAGCCTCCAGGAGTCTTCGTTTTGTCACAAAAAAATTTAATGTACGCAATAGAAATTAATCTGGTTCAGTATAAAAATGTAATATTTGGTTAAAAATTTAATTATTTTGGTGAAAATACAACTATTTTATTAAAAAGTCGTTCATTTAATTACAATTTGTCTCTTCTGGTAAAAAATTAAACTTCTTGGTTATAAAAAATATCTTTCTGGTTAAAAAATAATATTTTTAATTAAAAAATGATCTTTTCCAGTTGAAAATTTATTTACTTGTTAAGAATTCGTCTTTTCAGTGAAAAAATTAATATTCTTGGTTAAAAATTCATCCTTTTTGGTTAAAAATTCAACTGTTTAGTTGAAAATTTATTTTTTCATTTAAAATTAATATTTTCGGGTTCAAAATTCAACTTTTCTTTTATAAAATGAGTTATTCTACTTCAAAATTTAACAGTTTGATAAAAATTTAAACTAATTGGTTAATAATAAACTTTATAGTTAAAAATTAATTTATCTTAGTCGAAAATTTAAATATGTGGTTAAAAGTTAAAAAATATTTAGAATGTAAGTATTACAGTAGAAAATTATCCTGAAAAATCATATATTCCGTATGAAATTCAACTTTTTTGTAAATAATTATTTTTCCTGGATCTAAAATTCAAAAATGTTTTTAAAAATTTGTCTCATTTGGTAGAAATTTTATTTTATTCATAAAAAATTAACCTTTTAGATTGAAAATTTAACAATTCGCTTAAAAATTAATATTTTCTTAGTTGAAAATTTAACTGCTTGGTTGAAAGTTGAACTACTTTGTGAAAAATGATTTTATTCGAAGTCCTTTGTTAAAAATTTAACTATTTTGTTGAAAAAGGTTATATTTTTGTTATTTTTTTTTTTAATTTAAGATTAATTTTTAAAGAATATTGAAAAAGAAAGTAAAACATTTTAAAAGATTTCTAAAATTGTCAAAAAAGAATCTGAAAGATTTCAGAAAAAATTTTTTTTAATACGCAGAATTTCACAAAAGTTTGAGGAAAAATTTGAAAAATTTAAAAACCTATTTAGAAGCTTCTGAAGTTTCAAAAAGGTTACAAAATAATTAAATATTTAAAAATATTTCAAAAAATGTTTAAAAAAATTTAGAGATCTTAAGATTTGTAAAAGAATTGCGAAGCTTTTACAACAATTTCAAATATAAATTCTAAGAGAAAATTAAAAAGAATTTCAAATTTTTTTTTAATAATATCCTAAAATTAAAATTTATATTTTTGAATTAAAAATTCAACTCCATAGTGAAAGTTGAACTACTTCCTTAAAATTTAATTTCTTTCATTAAGGATTTATAATTTTAGTTCAAAATTCGTTGTCTCTTTCTTTTAATATTATTTTTTTAAATAAAATTTAAACTATTCTGCTATGAATTCAACTGATTGGTTGCAAATTAACTTTTTATTTTAAAATTCATGTATTTTAACTGAAATTTATCTATTGGGTATTGAAAATTCACTTTTTGGTTTAAGATTTATTTTGTTTTGGTGGAAAAATGAACTATTTTGTTGAAAATTCGTTTTTTTGTTGAAAATTAATTTTTTAACCAAAAATGTAACTTCTTCTATTTTAAATTAAAAATTGAACTTTTTCATTAAAAATTTAACTATTTGGTTTAAAACGAACTTTTTCGTTAAAAAATCCATATTTGCTGGTAAAAAATTCACAAGTCCTTAACACATTTTTTTATTTTCTGCACATTTTCACTATTTTTCAAAATTCGTAAATAAAATATTTATGTGAAATTTACTCACCAAATTGAATCAATTCCTATTTTCACATCAAAGATTCGACATGAATAAAATACCATTACCACCGAGTTTTTCTTTTTTTTTTTTTCATGACAGGCTCGATCTTTCCAGTCACTCGCTACTTTACCAATTCAAATTATCTCCAAGCCGCTAGTTCTATAAAGGTGAATCAGAAAAAGATTTTTCGAATTAAACAGCAGAAAGAGGATCACATGAAGCATTAATAATATAGATCCGTTTTCTACAGCCAAATATACCTGAAGTTTCAGGATTCGACGATAGCAGAGTATTTCAAGTGATGCATTTAATGTAATGGTCCCGAGAAAATATTTTGTGAGAAAACTGGTTTTTTAAAGTGGAACTTTTTTTGGGACGGGAGAAAATTAAAAAAACATTTTATTTTTCCCTTTTGATTTCCCCTTTTTTCCCCTTTTCCCCTTTTATTTCTTCTTTTCCCCTTTCTCTTTTTTACCTTTTCTTTGTACTTACGTTCCCCTTTTCCCCTTTTCTATCCTTTTCCTTCCCTTCTTTTAATTTCGCCTTTTTCCATTTCCCTTTCTCCTTTCCCTTTCCCCTTCACCCCTTTTTTCTTTCCTTTTTCTCATTTCTCCTTTTCTTTTCCCTTTTCTTACATTCCCATATTCACCCTTTTCCCTTTCCCTGTTTTCTTTCCCCCTTTTCCCTTTCCCTTTTCTTTCTATATCCTTCACTTTTTACCCTTTCTCCTTTCCATCCCCTTTTCCCCTTTTCCTTTTTTCTCCTTTCCTTTCCTCAAACTTCTCTCCTTTTATTTTCACTTTTATTTACCCTTTTCCTCTTTCCCCTCCCCTTAATTATATATTTCCACCTTTCATTTTTTTCATTTCCTCATTTTCTTTTTCTCTTTTTTGATTTTCCTTTTCCCCTTTTTATTTCCACTCTTATTTATATTTCCTTTCCCCTGCCCCTTTTCTTATACTCCTGTTCCCCTTCACCCTTTCTCTGTTCTTCCTTTTTATTTCCCCTCTTTTCTTTTATGTTACCTTTCCCCCTTTTCTTCTCTCCTTTTTTTCTTTACTATTTTCTCCTTTCGCCCTTTCCTCTTTTGTAATTTTCCTTTCCACCTTTATTCCTCTGTTTCTTTCCATAAACCCCCTTTTCCCTTTTCCTTTTCTCCTTTGTTTTTATATTGTGTCAGTTTTTCCCTTTCCCCCTTTTTCCTTTTATTTCTGCTTTTTCCTTTTTCTCTTTCATTTCCCCTTTATTTCCTTTTTTTCATTTACCTTTTTTCTACTTCTATTTTCTCTTTCCTTTCTATTTCCTCTGCCATTCCCATTTTCTCTTTTCCCATTCCTTATTCCCCAGGTCCCCTTTGCTTTCCCTTCTTCCCTTTTATTTAACCTTTCTCCCTTTTCTTTTTCCTTTCGTCTTGCGTTTGGCTCTTTCCTTTCCCTTTTTTTTCCTTACCCCTTATTCCATTTGTGATTCCCCCTTTTTTCCTTTTCCTTTTTTCTATTTCCTCTTACTCCTCTTACTCCTTTTTTTCCTATTTCGCTTTTTCTCTTACCTTTCCTTTCACTTCTTCCCTTTTATTTCACTATTTCTTCTTTCCCATTTGCTTCTTTTCGCCTTTCCCCATTCTTCTTTTCCCTTTTTCCCTTTTTTCCTTTCTTTCTTTTTTCCTTTTGTCCTTTTTTCCTTTCCCCCTTTACCCTTTTTCTTTAAGCACTTTTTTCTGTACCTTATCACTTTTTTACTTTCTTTTTTCCTTTCTCCTTTCCTTTCATTTTTCCCTTTTCATGTCTCCTATTTTTTTCTTATTTCCCTTTTCCTTTTTTTCATTTTCACTTTTCCTCTTTCCCTTTTTTATTTCCCTTTTCCCCTTTCTCTTTTTCCTATTTTTTCTATTCCTTTTCCTTTTCTTATTTTCCTTTTTTCCTTTTCCCCTTTCGCTTTTTCTCTTTACCCCTTTTCTGTCGTCTTTTCCTCTTTTGTTTCTCCTTTTCCCCTTTTCTGCCCCCTTTTCCCTTATCCCTTTTTCCTCCATTCTCATTTCTCTTTCCTTTTCTTTTTTTATTTTTTCTTTCTCTCTTTCCCTCTTTCTCCTTTTTATTTTTCTTCTCCGTTTCTTTTTCCCTTTTGCCTTCCACCTTTTAGTTCTCTATTTTCCTTTTTCTCTTTCATTCCTCCTTTCTTTTATTTTTATATTTTCTACTTTCCACTTCTTATTTAGTTTTAATTTCTCTTTCCTCTTTTCTCTTTTTTTTCTATTTCCTCTATCTTTCCTATTTTCTCTTTTCCCTTTCCTTATTCCCCTGTTTCGCTTTGCTATCTCTTCTTCCCTTTCATTTTATCTTTTCCCCTTTTCTTTCCCCTTTTTTTCTTTTATTTCGACTTTTCCTCTATCCTTTCCTTTTATTCCGTTTCCTGCCCCTTCTTCCGTTTTCGATTCCCCCTTTTCCTCCATTTTTATCATTTTAATTTCCCTCTCTCCTTTTTTATTACCTTCTTTCCCTTCCCCTATTCCGCTTTTCCCCTTCCATTTTCTTTCCCTTCTTTCCTTCTTTCCTTTTTTTCACTATTTCTTTTTTCTTTTGCCCCTTTCCCCTTTTTCTTTTAGTACTTTTTTATATCCTATCACTTTTTTCCTTTTTATTTTCCTTTCTCCTTTTCTTTCCTTTTCATGTTCTCCTACTATTTCCTTCTTTTCCTTTTTCTTTTTTTGTCTTCCCTTTCCCCCTTTCCCTTTTTTCATTTTCCCTTTCTTTTTTTCCCCTATTCTTCCTATGCCTGTTCCTTTTTTACATTTTCCCTTTTTTCTTTTCTCCTTTTCTTTCGCCTTTTCCTGTTTTCTTCTCCTTTTTTTCTTCTCTTTCCCCCCTATCCTTATCCCTTTTCCGTCTATTCACTTTCTTCTTTCCCTTTCTTTTTTATCTTTCCCCCATTACCTTTTCGCTTTACCTTACGCACATTATTTTTTTTCCTTTATTTTTATCCCCTTGACTTTAACCCTTTTTTTGTCCATTTTCATATCCCCCTTTTCCCCCTTTTTCTTTTCCCTTTTCTTGTTATTCTCTGTTCCCCTTTTCCTTTCCCCTTCCTTATTTCCCTTTTCTTTTTATCCCTTTTCCTTTTTTTCCCTTTCCCTTTCTTTCCCTTTCTCATATTTCAGTTCACAAAAATTAATTTTCAAACAAAATAGTTGAATTTTTACCGAACAAAATAAATTTTTTACTGAAATTACGCCTCTTTAACCATAGAAATAAATTTGTAAGAAAGAAGCTAAATCCAGCAGTAAAATTTTTAACCTTAAAGATGAAGTGTTAACCCAAAAGATTAATTTTTTATCAAAAGATATGACTTTTTAACGAAATAATTAAATTTTAAACAAAAAAAGGTTAATTATCAAAAAAAAAATTGAGAGTAGAGTTCTCAAATGTGAAGAATTAACTTTCCACCGTGAGTACTTTCATTTTTAACGGAGAAATAAATTTTCAATTTGAATTTTCAAACACAAAGAGTAGTCTTTAATCAAAAAATAAATTTTCTACCAAAAACTATGAATTTTCAACAAAATGAGAGAATTTTCAACCAAATAGTTGAACTTTCAACTGAAAGGGATTCATTTTCAGCCAAAGAGATTAATTGTTAACAAAGCAGTTGATTTTTCAACTAAAATATAAGAATTTGCAACAAAAAATGTAATTGTCTATATTTTATCGAAAAAGATTTTGATTTTCATCTGAAAGCTCTTAATCTAAAAACACTAAATTTCATCAAAAAAGTTAATTTACAACTATAAAGTGGTATTTTTACCCATATAGTAGTTGAATTTTCAACCCAAAAGTATAAACTTTAAGTTTAAGTGTTAAATAATAACATTTTCATTTAAGAAAGTGAAATTGTAACAAAAAAGAAAATAAGTTGTTAACTAAGATCAACTTTCAACCAAACGTGAAATAGTTAAATCGTCATTGAAAAAAATTAAGTTTAAACCAAAGAAAAAATAAATTTTCAACAAAATATTTCAACTTTCAACCAAAGTAATGATAGTAAAATTTTTAAACGAATTTTTAACTAAAATTTTAGAAACAACGAATTTTTAACAAAATAATTAAATTTTCAACCACACAACTGTACTTTTAACAAAGAAGTTTATATTTTAACTTAGTACATGAACTTTCATCTGAAAAAGATAAATTTTCAACCAAAAGTGGAATAATTGTATTTTGACCTATAAAATTAAAGAAAAATGACTTTAAAAACAGTTATTTTTCAAAAAAAAATATTTCAGTTTTCATCTAAAAAAAAAAAATTCAACCAAAAATGGAACAGTTCCATCGAAAATGCTTATCCAAAAATCCAATATTCCATTTTTATACCAAATAGGGACAGATACGTAAAATAAGTTATAAAAAAGAATTTAAGCTTTTTAAAATATTCACGATTTTTTTAAACTATTTTTTTGCAACACTCGGTTTTTTGGTTTTATCTATCGAAAATCCTATCCAAAAATCGAATATTCCATTTTCACGCCAAATGACTAAAAATAGATGCGAAAAAATCCAAAGAAGAATTAAAGCTTTTTTGAATATCTACAATTTTTGTTTGAACCATTTTTTGATAGGACTCGCTTTTTTAGTTTTATCCATCCAAAAATCTATCCAAAAATCGAATATTCCATTTTTACGTTAAACGACGCCAGATACGTAGAAAAAGTTTTAAAGAAGAATTTTATCTTTTTAAAAGACCTATAATTTTTTGCTCAAACTATTTTTTGGTAAGACTTGATATTTTGGTCTCATTTATCGAAAATGCATATTATGACTCAAATAGAAAATTCCGATTTTGAGTTAAACGAAGTGAGGAACGGAAAAAAGTTTCTGAATTGAACTGCAGCTTTTAAAAAGTTCTACAAAATTTCTTTCATACATTTTTCTATACGACTTGGCATTTTGGTTTTATTTATCAAAAATATTATGCAAAAAATCAAAAATTTAAATTTCGAGCCAAACAATGCGCGATACGGAAAAAATTTCAGTAGAGAACTACAGCTTTTAGAAAGTGCTCCAAAATTTATAAAAAACCGTTTTTCTATAGGTCTTGTAATTTTGGTTTCATTTATCGACAATACTACGAAAAAAATACTGTGTAAAAGAAAAATTTTATGTTTTAAAAATAATTTGTGTTATAAAAACCGCAGAAAATCATAATTAGCGCCAAAAACTTGCAATTGCATTTTTGGACCATCCTAATTTGCATACAATGCTTCCGAAAAAAAGATTTTTTGAAAAAACTTTTTTTGTTTTTTCTATGCAAAACAATTCACTTTTATAATTTCTAACGTTAAAAATTACGAGAGGTTGTGAAAGAAATACTTGAGCCTCTTCGGATAATTTTCTCTTTGGGGAAACACTTTCTAGGAAGCTTAGAATGTATACCTGTTTATCTTTTTCTACGATCAGTGCATACAATTTTCGCTAGAGAAGAAGGTTAGTTATGAAGTATACAATTATTCAGAAGGCCTAGCTGGTGATTGTGCCGGAATGATGAAGATAAGGTGAAGTACGTGGATCGGTTGAAATCGATTAGGTGAAACAAAAAAAAAATTGACGGGCTTCAATAAGCATAGAATTTTCAACAAAACAGCTGAATCCCTAACGAGAAAGAATTACTTTTTAACAAAATTGTTGACTTTCCTGCGAAATAATTCAATCTTCAACTAAAAAATATAAATTCTCTTCTCAATTCATGATAAATTATTTACAAAAAATTATGATACTTCAATAAAAAAATACATAGTCCAGGTTTCTCAATACGTTTTTGTAAAATTTATTCTGAATTGTCAATATTTGTTGATTTGAGTTAAACCTGAACATTTTTCTTTACAATAAGCCGTAAAATGCAAATAAAATATTACTTTTCAAACATAACCTCTGTAAGTTTTTTTTATACACAGTGCTCCTCAAGAATCGATAGGTTCGACTAAAATGGATCCAAAAACTGTTCGCATAAGTGTTTAGATACCCATCCATAGTTGCCAAAACCACTTACAGGAAAATCGCAGATAACATCCTTCTCAAGATATCTCAAAATTACGTTTTGCGATTCTTACTGTGAGTATATCATAATATACATAACACTGGATAGTGTTTATGTTCGTATAAAATATACTATGTTTACATAAGAATGAATGTGACATTGATTTTGTATTGATAAACCACCTGCATCATTTATATTCATATTCATATTCATTGAATATCATTTACACCTTTATCTAAATGTGCTAAGATGAGACTTTTACTACTGCCTTCTTGATTCTTAATGCATATTAGTAGTTTTTGAGGACGTTTTTTTATACCACTCCCAGAATTTTAAAAACTCGCTGTGAATTGATTTTCCTGTCTGCTCTGACCATGCACCTAGGCCACTGTTGTCTAAAAATCGGAGAGAATCTTTCTGGATGTGTTAGGAGGACATAAATTTTAAATATTTCCAGAATTTTAAGGCTTTTGAAAGATATACGCAATTTAGTCTAATGAGAATCTATATCATCGCAAACTTTTTTGCAAGAAAAAGAACAGTTAACGACTTTGTCCATGGCCTTAAAAGCAGTTATAAAAGGTACTAAAAGCAGAATTTCAATGTCTTCATAAATTTCTGTATCTATAAGTTTATCCGACTTCTTTAAAAGGTTTTGACATGCATTTCCCTTAAAAATGTTTTAATAATAGTTTTTCGGTTTAACTTTAAAATCCTTTGGACAGAATAATGCCTTTTCTTCAACCACAAGGGTAACTATACCATTCCAGAATAAGTGATTCACAAATCTTTGTAAAAGGTGCATCGCAGGAATGACGCATTTTTGAAAAATATAAGTGTCATCATTTTTCACTGAAAAGTGGAGGATTTACTGTACTGCGACACGAGTTAGCATGCTTTTCGTTTTTTCCTGTGCAACAAAATTTCTCGTAATCTCTTTGTACGTCTACGTTCGTTTTTAATTGCATAGACTAGTCAGAACTCGTTACACTACTACTATAAGCTGCATAAGTTGTGCTATAATTATTAGTTTCATCTGCATGATTAGAAGTGTCTCTACGATTTATTAGGTCTGCTAGTGTAACAAAACAGTAAGAACACGGGTACAATAACAGGGCACTTTGTTGGTCATTTATCATGAGTGGAAGTTTAAAATCTGACACGAATTTGAACACAATATTGTTAAGATTACCCAGAATTAATAAACGCTCAATGTTCTTATAAGCTTCCTTCATTTGTGGCACAATGCGCAACATAATCAATTTGCGCACACAAGTCCACTTATATTTTTTTGCAACCTTTCTACCTTCAGAATATAACATTCTCTCTTAGTTAGCACATCAACATTTTCTTGGGCATCTCAATAAACATCAAGACCATTATTTAATGTGAAACAATAGTCTGCGGGAAATATGGACATGGATATTTTGAAAAGGCCTTGACCACCATTAGCCATAACTTTAAAAAGGGTATTTCCAATATCATTCCGTTTCTTGATTGAAGCTTCTATGATTCTTTCAGCATCTGTCCAAACAACAGACCTTTCTTTTTCCATCGAAACATGTTCCCTATAATATGTTGGTACAGATTTTTTCACATTACTGCATCTGAAAAAATTGGCATATTGCTTCTTGTGATTAGCTGAGGCACAATTATTCGAAAACTATCCCAATTTTCAACTGAAAGAAAGAGTTTTTTTCTTTCTTCGGGTTCATAAGAATTTCTGATCCTATGCCTTTAGTGCCCGATGTCGATTAAATATTTTCTAATTTAGTACAACTGCTGCAGTTGCTTTGCAAGCTTGCCTCTTTTCAAAAGTGTGGTTAAAACGTAATCCTGTTGCTTTTTAGGGAGTTTTGCAATAACTTTCATCGAACTTTACCTAGCATTATCACAACCATGTGTTTTGCCTTTTCCTGATGATGTTGAATGTTTCTCATTAATATTTAGAAATCCATAAGGTCCACTGAAAATATCAACTTGAGTTTTCAACTATTTCTTACAACCTCGACCTTTTTCGATTTTTAAGTGACCTTCGTATCTTGGCGTCAAACAAACGTAACAACTGCATATCTCGTTCTCCATTGAACAAGTCACTTTTTTTAGCTGCAAGTCTTCCTAATTTGGCATAGATTACGAGGGCAGTCCGATAAGCACTTAGCCTTACCGCCCGATAGCGCCACTATCGCAAGAGAAATTCACTATAGTGTAGTACATTGCCGTAGACGGCTACTGCGAGCTACGCGTGAGCGCTTCGATGCTGTGTACGGTGACTCTTCTTTTTCGATAGTGACCGTCAAAAATTAGTTTAACAAGTTTCAACATGGTCGCACATCAGTTATTGATGAGCCACGTCCAGGTGCCCCGAAAACGGCTACCACGAAGGACAACGTGACAAAAATCTCCGATCTCATATTGGCAGATCGCTGATTGAAGGTGCGCGAAATAGCTGAGACATTAGGCATATCAAAAGACCGCGTTGGTCATATCCTGCATGAAACTATGGGCATAAGTAAGCTGTCGGCGCGATAAGTCCCGCGTTTGCTGACGCCGGACAACAAGCGCAACCGTGAGACCATTTCAGAGCAGTATTTGACGCTATTTAAGCGTGATCCGAAGGAGTTTCTGCGTCGTTTCGTGACCGTCGACGAAACGTGGATTCACTGGTACACATTAGAGACCTAGCAGCAGTCGAAACAATGGATTGCTTCAGGCGAATTTGCTCCGAAGAAGGCAACGACGGTTTTATCGACCGGAAACGTGATGGCCACCGTTTTCTGGGATTCACAAGGTGTGATCCACATCGACTACCTGGAGAAGGGCAAAACGATCACAAGGCTCTACTATGCCGAATCATGGGGCCGATTCGATGCCGAATTGCATAAAAAAAAGACTCCATTTGGCGATGAAAAAAGTGCTTTTTCATCATGACAACGCACCGCCTCGCACCTCCGCCGTCGCCACGGCCAAATTAGTCGAATTAGGCAACGAACTGCTGCCCTATCCACCGTATTCTCCAGATTTGGCCCCGTGCGACTTCTTTTTGTTTCTAAACTTCAAAAAGTCACTCGCCGGGCAGAAGTTTGAGTCGAATGAGAAGGTTATCGCCAGCACGAAAGCCTACTTTGCAGACCTCCAGAAAACGTATTTTTCAGACGGGTTAAAGAAGTTGGAGGATCGCTGGTTCAAGGGTATCCAGCTAATAGGAGACTACGTTAAGAAATAAATCGCCACTTTTTCAAAATTTAAGTTTTTCTTTGTAGGCTAAGTACTTTTTGACCGTCCTCGTATTTATATTTTTATGTTGGGTCAGAGAGCCCAGCAGAGCATCATTACATTTTTCATTTAAAAATATTTTGATTAGTTATTTTAAATAACTGAAAAACTCATTAATGCATCCTCTATGAGGAAGCAAATATATTCGATAATGAGTCGTAATGTGGTAGCAAAGTGATCATCAAATGAGCACCATACAATAACAAATAAAAGCAAAGTGGAAACACCTGATAGCGAATTTACAGCCAGTATCGGTATTGATTTTATGTTTTAAATTAGTATCGGCTTAGCAAAATTAATTGCTTAAAGTTAGCACATCCTAGTTCACAATTTTTGAATGTATTATTTGATTTATGTAATATATTACGTTTTTTTTGTTAGTCGATATATTATCAAAATAGAAAAATCATTAAGCTCTATATATCTATATTCAAATCGAATTTGAATAAAAAATTATATTCTTCACTTACACCTGAAAGGATAAATTTAAAAAATTTACCTACGTTATTCTCTTGATGCAATTTTTGAAATAAACTCCATGATAATCGAAACCATCGTCCAATATTAAATAAAAGGCGCATTGTTTACACTATGCAATTTAAAAAACTTGATGTTTCAAACCAAATAAGATGTGACTTTTGATTTCGCGTGTTTCCTCTTTTTCTTCATGTTTAATTGTTTTGTGCTAATTTAATGAGCACCTTGCTTCTTCGTTATGAGTCATTAGAAAATAAATTTGCTTCCTCATAGAGGATGCATTAAAAATTTCTTTTTCAATTATTTAAATATTACCTGTAATAAAAATATGTAAAAATAAAATATTAGCAGGTTCTCTGACAGGATTCTCCAACCACCATAAAAATACAAAAATACTATTCGGTTAATAAATTTGTCAATCGCTCAGTCTTGATTAATAATTCCTTCTCGATTCTTACATAAACTGTGAATTATGTCAATGAATAAAGTTTTACTGCAAACAAATATTTCCTAAATATTACGAATAGCTATAACTTTCTTATATGTCAGTAAAATGTATTCATGTATAATATAGAGCCAACAATACATTTTAGAGTAAAAAAGAAACCTTCAAACTGTGAAAATCAGTATTTTAGGATGAAATTTTTTCACGTCACTCTAAATCTTTTTTTTTTTCTATTGAGTAAAATATTCTCTTTATATTATTGTAGAAGAAATCTTCTACATATTATTCTAGGAAGAAAAATGTGTAGAAGCTGTTTCAGACAATGTATTATAAAATTACAAACGTTCGTATTCTAAATCCGATAATGAATTAAATTTTGTCTGTCTATTTGATGAAATTCAGAGCTTCTTTTTCAATAAATAACAAAAAAGTAGATACAAATAGTCACCCGGCATTCTCATTTAAAGGTTTGGTAATAATGGATTCTATAGTTTAGTAAGTGTAGTGAGTGTGTGCAGCGCGTTTTGTATAATTGACATGACGAGAAAAAAATATATATATATATATGAGGATAAGGTAAAAGATATAACATAATAAAAAGATATTATATATATATATATATATATATATACATGGCTAGTGTTAGGA
>JAUELO010308279.1:0-15078 GCA_032357855.1 Amphibolips quercusostensackenii | reverse complement strand
ACACCATGTCCGTAAACTTGGATTACATAGGATTTTAAAGACAAGAAAAGCGAATTCTAGGATAAATTCAGTGCGATCACTTATCCCGCTAAAACTTAACGTCAATGCTACAAAGTACTATGAGATGATCGACTGGTCTTCCACAAAGTTAACACCGCCTACTGTACTAAAGTATGTCTCAAATACAGATCTTGTTGCTTTTATTGACAATCAGTTTTAATCTCTCAATGGGACTTCGTAAACCTTCCGTGCCACAGTAAAGCCGTAAAGCGAACTGTAAAGCTTGTTAAAGAAGCGGCTAAAAATTTATGTGGTTATCAAAATAGGGATGGTTATATACGATCAACTTCACTCTTTTGTTCTAGTTTTCTAAAATTTGATCATAAATCGCAATTTAGAATTTAAGCAAAAGGTGAGTGAAACATATAAGCTAATGTCTGGCTTTAATTAGACAAAGAGGATAGAAAGGGAGGATAGCCGTTGCAAAAACAAATTCTACTACAGTCTGTGAACATTAGGGATAGCCAAGTCGATTTCGATTCCTTAGAAGAATCGATTTTTGGCAAAGATTCTTTGATTTTATGGAATCAATTCTTAGACCCGGAAAATTGATTCTAGGAATCGATTCTTCTTCGGAATCGACGTCGATTCCGATTACAGAGCTAACAGAAAACAAATTTTAAATTTACTTTTCAAGCGTACAAAAATTAAAAAAAGGTTATAAATTTTCTGATTAAACATTTTAAAACCAATTGTCATTTATATTCATTTTATTGTTTTTAATTTTCGAAACAGGCCTCCAAATACTGCAGGTGTACAATTTAAAATTTTAAATAAGCGCTGGCATTTTGAAAAGTAGATAAATATTGGAATTGGAATCGAAAAATAAATTTTCACTTTCGATTCTTCGATTCCCTAGAATCGACGCATATAGTCTGTATCGAGGAATCGAGAATCGACTCTCACCGAGTACTACATATCCCTAGACTGCACATTAGGTCCTACACTTAAATCTTATACGTTTAAATTTTTCAGAAATTTTTATAAAGCATTTTCATTGTTTGAACATACATAACATAACATAATATACATGATAAAATAAGTATAATATGAGATAAAGTACCAATAAGCATTAAAAACTAAATGTTAAAACTTTGTACTGTTTTTGGGAAACATTGCCAAAACTTTAGGTGCGATGCGCGAACATAAGATATTGACCGATTTTAAAACTTCTTTTTGAAAAATGCTTGTATTAGTCTATAGCAGCTTCTCCGCACTGTTAGAATGCGATCCGAGTTACTTGTTAGATTTCGACCCACCCTATTTTGCACAAGGTGATTGTGGGTAGCGAATAATAAATTGGCCACACGCAAACTGTTAAGTTACGATAAACGACTACTAATTTACCATAAATTACCAGTAAAATACCAAAAATTACAAAATTTTTTTTGATTTGCTCATTATGAAAGTGATAGTGAAATACTCGTTAATTTAATATTCAAGGTCTAAACATAAAAAACGGTGCTTTTTCACAATATTTCAAAAAATATTAGTTCCAGAGGAAAAAGTATTTAATAAAACTTGTAGCCTTAAAAAAATACTCCTGCATTTATCCACAGAAATAATTTAGGCCAACGCTTAATTTTTTCAACGTAACTTGGAGGGCAAGAAGGTGTACATGTAAGTGGGTATTAAAATAATGGTGGTCAAGCCGATATGACAGGTCACAAAAATAATTCAGAGAACGCAAGTCGCCTTTCGCGACTTATCGCGGTGGGCGGAAAAGCGCCCATACGACTAGCCACAACAATAATGTAGGTCACATACCTGACAGCTGAGCAGCTTGGCAGAAAGTGCGGAAACAAGGAATGTGGCACAGAAGGCTGCCAGAAGAGACACAATTCCTTACTACATTCTGAAGCAATAAATCCTTTCACCTTGAAGCAGTCGAACTCGACAAATGATCATCCAGCAAAAGTAAAACCAGCAGGCCTTGTAGTCGTAAGTGTGTTAAAAAAACCTAAGAAAAAGGGATTTTCATCTATTGTTCCAGGTACTCTTTCAGGACTAGACTATCCCTTTGCTTACTTGAATTCGGGGTCCACAGTCACCTTGATGGCGACACCCGTGGTCACGCTATTAGGATTTTAGGCTGGAGTGGATATATTGCCGTTGCAATGAATAAACAAAGCTTCTCTCGACGAGGCCTTGTCACAACGTGTAGACGTTTAGATCCAGGGAGCAAGGTGGAAGTACTCACTGAAAGACATCAGGACGTACTCTGATTTATATCTGCCAAAGCAAAATCTGAATGTAAGAACTGCTGTCTGGGAAAATTTAAAGGATTTGGATATTTTAAAAATAAGCGGTGCAGTTACGAGAATTTCCATAGGGGACAATTGCGCTTATCTAAAGATCTACTTAAGGCCTCCTTAAGCAAAAAGAACGAACCGTTTGCAGATATTACACCACTAGAATGGTCTATTTGTGGCTCTTACATTTTAGGTAGATTTAATCTGGAATGACATCGACTTTCCTTTTTCTAGGAGGATCCTGACACGGAATTTAGTGATCAACTCAAAAGCTTTTGGGCTGCGGAAAGCTTTGGTGTGAACTTCATGGACAAGCTTGTAAGTTCCATGCAATATCAGGAAGCCCAAGAAGTTATGGCTCTAACAGCACGGTGAATAAGTGATCGCTGGTAAAATAGAGTTTTGTGGAAGAGAGATGGTGCCATTCTGGCTAAAAGCAAGAGTCTCGCAGCAAAGAATTTTTTTTTCCTTTGGAAAGAAAAAGCGAACTTGATCCAAGCTTTGAAGAGGGGTATCGCGAGAAGATAAATGAGTATCAGCATAAAAAATACGCACGTCTCCTAACAGATGAAGACGAGAAAATCACTGCTCCTAGAACGTGGTGTTTGACACACTTTGCTGTACGCGATCCCTACAACCCTGCGGAAATGCATTTAGTATGGGATGCTGGAAGAATCTAAGAATACGAGTGGAACATTTTCAATAGTTATATTATTATTATTCGATCAATTACTGATGTTTTTTAAATGTACATAATATGAAAATACTATTAAACCATGAATAATTCTATAAATTCAGTGTCAACAAAAATTAAAATTCACAGAGTATATGTAGATAAGTATTCTGTTAACGCGACAAATATGTGAACAAATTTAAATCTACTACCACCAATTGCAAAACTGCCAAAGAGTTTGAAATGAAAAAAGGAATTTAACATTGCGTGAATCGATTTTTACAAGAATTTAGTTTTAAGCAATAAAAATTTTGTCCATTTACGCAAATGCTATTTTCCTTCTCTCATCTGATGAAATGTGCAAAAAGAAAAACAATTCTAAATAGTGTCATGTAAATTGTAAAAAAAATTGACTTTTAGATACCATTCTGCTTCAACTTTATCTGATAAGAATTTTTTTAATCATTAATCAAATTTAATCACTAAGTTTTAAATTCGGCATAAATAGCTAGACGAATATGCTAGGACCTTTTTTTAAACATTTCGAAATTGTCCTATGTTGTTGATTGTTTGAATTTTGTTGAATTTGCTAAATTTTTACAAAAAATTTATTAAACTTTATATAGAAATTTTATATCTCAGACAGAAAAATATTAATTAGAAATCGTATTTGTAAATTTGTTATTTTTGTGCATTATTTTAACTAACTTTAAACTTCTCTAAGGTCAAGTAAAAAGTGAAGCCTTGGCAAAGAGGAAGGTAAAACACATTGAGTGTGTGATAATTCTAATATTTTTCTTATAAATACGCTATGTCATTTGTAGAGCTTACATACCTCGTCTATATACGAGTTGCACAATAATGTCAGATGTTTTCTTATTGTTTGCATAAAGATGAAAATTTTACAGAATCGCCTTTTTAATTGAACTCTTCTTTCTTTTGTGTTTTCTTTTTTTTTTAATTTGTTTTAATTATTCCATGCAGTCCGAAATCAATAAACATTTTTTCATATTAGTCAATATTTTGATTAATTGAATAAGTATGACATTCTACTGATATTTAGTGTCTTACTTTTCTCTGATTAAATTAGTAGAATTTTACTGGCAGTCAGAAAAATTTCCTAATGTAGATTTGGAATGATGACTAGAAAATATTTTTGCAAATTTTTGCAAACTTTTTCTAGATTTCAAGTGGTAATTCTGAACTACTTATATATTTTCTTATACTGAGAAAGAATGAAAAATGGCCTTACAACAATTAAACAAAGATATTTTGCTTTCTTGAAATTTATTTTTTTGGTTGATTTGCTTTCAACATTTTTTAGAAACAATTACATTCGCCGAGTTTCTAATTCAAAACATATAAATATTTTGTAAAAATTCTGGAAAATTTTTAATTTCCAATTAATATTTATTTGTCAAAGGTTTGTGAAAACTTAAATTTAAGTTCTAATTAGATTTTTGAAATTCTAAACCCTATGAGAAAGAATAATTTAAATCCAATTCTTGAGAAAATTTAAAAGAAGAAATTTAAAAAAAAATATTTGGTACATTTTTAGAAATCTTTCAAAGTTTTAAAACATTTCTTAAAGAATTTTCAAAAATATTTTAAAACATTGTCATAAAATGAAATTAAAAAAAATAAAATCCTTTCAAATTTTTCTTGAAACCCTAAAAAATTTTAATTCTCTTGAAACCCTTCAAAATTCTCAAAAATCATCTGCAAGTTTTGTTTGAAATCTTCAAATATCTACAGCTTATTTTCATTTTCTTGAAATCTTTTTAAATTTTGAATATTTTTTTTTAATTTGTTCAAAGTTTAATATATATTTAAAATTATTATAATTCTTGAAAGTTTTTTTTTAATTATCCAGAAATTAAAAATCTTGCCTTGAAATCTTTCAAATTATTTTTTGACAATTCAAAAGAAAAATTTAAAATATTTTGAAATCTTTTTAATCTTTTTAATTAAATTAATCTTTTAGAACAGAAAAACATTCTATATTTTCCTATAAATCTTAGAAATAAATGTATTTTTGTTGTAATAATGTAAAATTTTGAGAAGATTGTAAATTTTTGGTTCGACATCTTTATAAATCTACATTTTGTTTGCAATTTTTTCAAATCTCTTATAATTTTTAATTATGTATGATTTTTTTTACACTCCTAAGCATTTTTGAAAATAATTCGAATTTCTGCTAAAATCGGTTGAAAAGTCTCTAAAACTGAAAAAACTGCTTAAAAATGTTACAGATTCTTTTTTGAGAATTTAAACAATTTTTTGAAATATCTTTAAATTTTTTTAAGTATTTCAATGATATTAATTTTCGGGCTGAAAATTAATCTGTTTTGGTTAAATCAAAAATTTTGATGAAAAATCTTCTCTCAATGAATTTAATTCTTTTTGATTAATGATAGAAATCTTTTATTGTTGAAATATCAAATATTACGTTTTGCGTTGAATATTCGTTTTATATTTTTGTTTAAAAATTTAGTTATTTATTTGAAGATTAAACTCCTTCGTTGAAAGTTCATTTTTCTGATTTAAGATTCATCATTTCAGTTACGAATTCATACGTTCAAAGATAATAATGAAAATATTTTATTGACAATTTATATTTTTTTGTTAAATTGAATTTGTCAAAGTTTTTTAAAAATCTTTCAAAACTGAAAAAATTGCCTTGAAATTTCAGAAATTCCTTTCTGAAAATTTTAAAGAAAATTTGAAAATATTTGAAAATATTTTTGAATAAAAAAATTACTTTATATTTTTGCAGAAATCTTAGAGAAAAATGCATTTTTCTTGAAATAATTTAAAATTCTTAAAAAGATTTTGAATCTTTTGTTCGAAATCTTTGAAAATATATATTTTACTTAGAATTTTTTTTCAAATCTCCGTAAATCTTAAACTATGTTTAATTTTTTTTTAACGAGCGCTTCTTAACAACTTTGAAAATGATTTGACTTTCTGCTAAAATCGTTTAAAATATCTCTAAAACTGAAAAAACTTTTTTTAAATTTTTCAGATTCCTGCCTCAGAACGTATGCAATTTTTTGAAATTTTTTGAAATTTTTTTGAGTATTTCTTGAGAATTTATTTTTCAAAATTAAAAACCATTGTGTTTTTCACAGAAATGTTAACAAACTTTTAATTATTTTTGACATTCCAAAATTCTAAAATTTGTTCTAATAATAAAATTTGGGGAATTTTTTTTCATGATTTAGATTTTAATTTTAAAAATGTATATATGAATATTGATAAGATTGATGTGTTCTAGCCAAACTTACATTCCTTAAACATGGTAAACATATTAATGCCGCATAATGCTATTTTGACCTACTTACAAAAAAGTAGAAAACATATTTTTATCAAGCCACTTGATATTAAAAAATGTATTCTTCTTATCGGTTGAACTAGTAAAGTTTAAAAAATATATCACATCAAGAAAAAAGATAAAATAAGTTCAAATTTAAGAAATTAAATTCAGAATAACTAAAAATTTGAATTCTTCTTGAACATTCAACAATAGAGTCATACCATGAAATTCTTCGAAAAAAAAAATTTAATGCATAAATTTAGACAATACACGCTTAAATGTCTCCTTTAAATTAAAAAACTAAAATAAAAAAATTTAGTGAAGAAGAAATCAGCCTGCAAAATCTCTTCCTTGTTTTATTTTTCACGTTTTTTTTTTTAATTAAATTTATAAATCACAGCATAAAAACATTAACAATAACCTACAATTCCACCTTTAATTTCGTGAATCAAAATTGCAAAATAGGTAAGATAAAATTGTCGGTATCGGTAACAAAAAACTAGCAGGATCGACAGTTATACGTTCAAGAAATTTCGTAATGATTTTGTTTTTATTTAAAAGTTTGATTTAAAGTCTTAAATATTTTAAGCTATGTCAAAAGAAGATTTTTGAAATATCTGGAAGATTTTAAGACAATTTTTTTTTGATTTATCAAGATTTTCAACAATTTAAAAAAATTCAAATGATTTCAAAAAATAGGTTTGAAGATAATAAAAAAAAATTCTTTACATTCCTAGGAAAATTTCAACTAATATTCTTTTTTGAAAAATTATTGTGAAGGGAATATTTAAATATAATTTAAGACATTTAAAGTAAAGATTTCGAAATTGAATATTGAAGCCATTTAGCGATTTTAAAAGATTTTAAGATATTAAAAATAATTTGTCAAGCTTCCTGTGAAAATTTTATGTCATATTTTTATTGTTGAAAAATATTTTTTCAAATAAAATTTAAAAAAAGATCAATAGTTTTGAAAGATTTCTGAAAAGGTAAACAAGTCTGCATGATTCTTAAGCAAACTTCTTCACTTTGAAAGATTTTCAAAGTTTCAGGAATAATTCGAGAAACTTTGAAATATATTTTATGAAATGAAGAAATTTAAAGAGAAAACAATTTTTTTTTAATTTTCCAAGATTTCCAAAAATCTATCAGAATTTTTTTTTTGAAATACTAGTGATAAAATCTTGGAGGATAAATAATCAAATGATACTTCCTTGTAATATCTGACATCTTTAAAAATCATTTTGAACTTTTTTGAAAATCATAGCGAAATTAAATTCATATCACCTTTAAACAAATGAATCAATTAAAAAAAATGCATAGTTTTTCTAAATTTTAATTTTTTATGAAAAATTATTTTCTCGTCAAATTAAAATTTTGTTGATTTTTTTTCTTTTTTGACTGAAAAATTCTTTTTATTTGTACATTTTACTGTTTTGTTAAAAATTCGTCTTTTTATTTTAAAAATACGTCAACTTTTGTAGAAATTTTAAATTTCTTTGTTAACAATATAAGTTTTCGGTTAAAAATTAATCTGTTTTTGTTGACTTAAAAATTTTTATAAAAATTTGTCTTTTTTAATAAATTCAACTCTTTTTCATTCTAGATTAAAATATTTTATTGTTGAAATTTAAACTAATACATTTTTAATGGAAAATTCGTTTTTTGCTCTGTTTAAAAATGTAAATATTTATTTAAATCATTAACGTCTTTGTTGAAAGTTCTGTTTTTTTGTTTAAGATTCATCATTTCCATTTTGAATGAAAACGAAAGTTTTAATTTTAAATTATTTCTAATATTAGGAAATATCTTTATTCATAAGATTTTGGTACCACACTATAATTTTTAAACTTTTTTATATTTTCTAAGAGTACCGGCAAGAAAAAAATTACCGTTGCCGACAAAAAGATTTTGTAGAAAATTTAAAATGATTCAGATTTTGTTCTAAAATATTAATTTCAAGATATATTTAGAAGCCTTAGAAACTTTAAAACAATTTGAAAATAAATCAAATTTAGAGAAGGTTTAAAAAAATGTTGAACAAAATATTTAGGAAGATTTGAAAAATTTTAAAAGATATCGAAAACTCTCAATCAGTATCTGCAAAATTTTAAAGCAAATTTTTGATAGAAATTTTGGGAAATGCTGTAATCCTTTCATTTTGAAATAATTGACATTTTATTAAAATTAATTTTTATAGTTAACTTCCATTGTAAAAATATGCTGAAAAAAAGTATTATTAGAATAATTTAGATATTGCGTTTATTTAAAAAAATTAGTAAAATGAGAATGTTATTCTCGTAATCTTTTGTTTAAATAATTGTACTATAAGGAATAATAATAAGGATAATTTTTATATTTCAAGTCTCTAAAAGCTGAGGTAATTGTTATCTTAAATTAAAAAATATCTTAAATGGTTTATATCAAAAGAGTGTCATTCAATACAAAAAAATTTCAATTATAAAATTAAACCGTGCTTCTCCATCTTGAAAATTATTATTTCTCTACTTATCGTGTATATTATGTATAAAAAAATGTATCGTTCATCTGAAATAATTTTTTCAATTCAGTTTTAAATCAAATAATCAAATTTGATGTCGACATTTATTTTTAACTATATGCCTTCTAGAAGCTAAATTGTTGAACAAAAACATTTTAGTATTTTTTATTTGACACATTTTGCTCTTACCTTACGATAAGTAAATTATGTATATCTAATGAGGCGCCGTGCATAAATTAGACTGGTCCACAAATCGATCGACTAGTGGAATCGATAGCAGAATCGATTCTAAAGCGCGGAAGCGACGTCGATTTTCTCTTTTCACGTTGGATCCCAGTGGGGCCGGTCGCATGTCGAGCCAGATTTTTGCTTTTACATGCATCCACATGCATTAACTTGCATTCGCGACAAACGCGTCTTTTTTACTTTTTATAATAAAATAATCGCAGTAATGTTTAATTTTACTGCCCTTTTTTAGTTAAAAATTCTCAAAATATTTGACATTTTCCGCAAATTTTAATAATTTCACAACTTTAAAAATTTTTTTTTTAAATATTCAAATTTTCTTCGAATTTCAAAAAATTTTAATAATTTAAAAGATTTTTAAACTCTAAAAAATTTTCAAAAGTTTCAAAAATTCCTCTATTTTTTTAACTTTTCAACAAAATTTAAAAAAATTATCAGTATTTCCAAAATTTTTCGAAACTTCCAAAAATTTTAATAATTTCCAAACTTTTTTAAAAAATTTTAAACTTTAAAAAAATTCCCAAAATATTCAAAATTTTCCACAAATTTTAATAATTCCCAAAATTAGAAAAAATTTAAAACATTAAAAAAATTTCAAAATTGTTCAAAATGTCCGAAATATTTAAACTTTTTTTGAAAATTTCCAAAAATCTTAATAATTTAAAAAATTTTCACTCAAAAATTTTAAAAATTTTTCAAAATTTCCAAGAAATTTAGAAAATATTAAACTTTTAAAATTTGGAAAATTTTAAACTTTTTGAAAATTTCTAAAATTTTAAACTTTTTTACAATTTCTAAAATTTTAAACTTTTTTAAAATTTCTAAAATTTGAAGCTTTTTTTAAATTTTCAAAACTTTAAACTTTTTTAAAATTTCCAAAATTGTTTAAAATTTCCAAAATGTTAACACTTTTTTAAAATTTCTAAAAATCTTAATAATTTAAAAAATCTTTAGACTATAAAATTTTCAAAAGTTCAAAATTTCCAAAAAATTTCAAAAATATTAAACTTTTAAAATTTGTAAAATTTTACACTTTTTTAAAATTTCTAAAATTGTAAGCTTTTTCAAAAATTTCAAAATTTCAAACTTTTTTCAAATTTACAAAATTTCTAAAAATTTTAATAATTTCCAAACTTTAAAAAAAATTTAAAACTTAAAAAAAATTGCAAAAATTTTTAAACTTTTTAAGAATTTTCAAAAATCTTAATGATTCAAAAAATCTTTGGACTCAAAAATTTTCAAGTTTTTGAAATTTCGAAAAAATTTCGTAAATATTAAACTTTTGAAATTTAAAAAATTTTAAACTTTTTAAAAATTTCTAAAATTTTAAACTATTTAAAAATTTCTAAAATTTTTGGCTTTGTAAAATTTTTTAAATTTCTAACTTTTTTAAAATTTCCAAAATTGTTCACAATTTCCAAAATTATTAAACTTTTTTAAACTTTTAAAAAATCTCAATAATTTAAAAAATCTTTAGACTCAAAAATTTTCAAAAGTTTTTAAAATTTCTAAAAAATTTCAAAAATATTAAACTTGAAATTTCAAAAATTTTAAACTTTTTAAAAATTTCTAAAATTTAAAATTTTTTTAAAATTTCTTAAATTTGAAATTTTTTAAAATTTCTTAAATTTGAAATTTTTTAAAATTTCTAAAATTTTAAGGTTTTTAAAAATTTTTACAATTTCAAACTTTTTTTAAATTTTCAAAATTTTTAAAAATTTGAATAATTTCCAAACCTTTAAAAAAAATTTAAGACTTAAAAAAATTGCCAAAATATTCAAACTTTTTTAACATTTCCAAAAATTTTGATAATTTAAAAGATTTTTTTAATCTACAAAATTCCCAAGTATTTTAAAATTTTCTAAATTTTTTTAAAATTTTCAATAAAATTTTAAAAAATTATCAATACTTTCAAAAATTTTCGAAAAATGGTAATAACTTTCAAACTTTTAAAAAAAATTTGGAGCATTACAAAATTTTCCAAACTTGTTCAAGATTTCCAAAATATTCTAAATTTTCCAAAAATTTTAATAATTTCCAAACTTTTTAAACAAATTTGAAACTTTCAAAAAATTTTCAAAATTGTTCAATATTTCCAAAATATTCAAACTTTTATAAAATTCACAAAAATTGTGATAATTTAAAAGATCTTTAAACTTTAAAAAATTCCTAAAGGTTTTCAAACGTTTCAACAAAATTTTAAAAAATTATCAATATTCAAAATTTTTTTTAAATTTCCAAAAATGTGTAAAATTTTCAAAAATTTTGATAATTTAAAAAATTTTTAGACTAAATAATTTTCAAGTTTTCAAATTTTCAAAAAAGTTTTTAAAACATTAAATTTTTAAAATTTGGAAAATTTTAAACTTTTTAAAAATTTATAAAATTTAAAGCTTCTTTAAAATTTTTTAAATTTTTAACCTTTTTAAAATTTCTAAAATTGTTCACAATTTCCGAAATTTAAAAATTTTTTTTAAATTTGCAAAAATCTTAATAATTTTAAAAATCTTCACTCAAAAATTTTCAAAAGTTTTTAAAATTTCTAAAAAATTTTGAAAATATTAAACTTTTTAAAAATTTCTAAAATTCTAAACTTTTTAAATTTGTAAAATTTAAAATTTTTTTAAAATTGCAAAAATATTTAAACTTTTTTAAAATTTTCAAAAATTTTAATAATTTTTAAAAATTTTCCATAAAATGTTAAAAAAATATACATATTTTCAAAAATTTATCAAATATTCTAATAACTTCCAAACTTTAAAAAAAAATTTGAAACATTTAAAAATTTTCCAAACTTGTTCAAGATTTCCAAAATATTCAAAATTTTCCAAAAATTTTAAAAATTTCTGAACTTTTTAAACAAATTTGAAACTTTAAAAAACTTCAAAATTGTTCAAAATTTCCAAAATATTCAAACTCATAAAATTTCCAAAATTTAAAAAATTTAAAAAATCTTTAAACTAAAAAATTCCCAAATTTTTCAACCGTTTCAACAAAATTTCAAAGAATTAGCAATCGTTTTAAAATTTTTCAAAATTCTCGAAAAGTTCAAACTTTTTTAAAATTTCCAAAAATTTTCACTTTCAAAAAATTTGAAAATTGAAAAAATTTTCTACAAATTTTAATAATTTCAAAAATTTTTGAAAAAATTTGAAACGTTCAAAAAATTTCCAAAATTGTTTAAAATTTCAAAAATATGTACCATTTTCTAAAAATTTCAATAATTTCCAAACTTTTGAAAAAAATTTGAAACTTTAACAAATTTCCAAAATATCCAAAATTTTTAAATATTTTAATAATTTGAAAGTTATTTAAACTTTAAAAATTTTCCAAAAGTTTCAGAAATTTCTGAAATTTTTCATACTTTTCAACTGAATTTCAAAAAATTATCAATATTTCTAAAACTTTGCAAAATTTACAAAAATTTAAATAATTTCCAAACTTTTAAAAAAAATTAAAACTTAAAAAAAATTTCCAAAATTGTTTAAAATTTCAAAAATATTCAAAATCTTCTAAAAATTTTAATAATTTCTGATCTTATAAAAAATATTTTAAATAATTATCAATACTTCCAAAATTTTTCAAAATTACCGAAAATTTTTAAAATTGTCGGAAATTTGTAACTTTTTGTAATTTTCCGAAAATTTTAATAATTTAAAAAATTTTTAAACTTTCAAAAAAATTTTAATATTTTTTTACAAATTTTAATAATTTCCAAACTTGAAAAAAAAAATTGGTACCTTTCAAAAAATTTGAAAAAATGTTCGAAATTTTCAAAATATTCAAAATTTTCGAAAAATTTTAATAATTTCCAAACTTTTTGAAAATATTTGAAACTTTAAAAAATTTTTCAAAATTGTTCAAAATTTTCAAAATATTCAATCTTTTATACAATTTAAAAAAATTTAAATAATTTAAAAAATCTTTAAACTTTAAAAAATGTCTAAGTTTCCAAAGTTTCCGAAAATTTTCAAACTTTGCAAGAAAATTTCAGAAAATTATCAATATTTTTAAAAGTTTTTCAAATTTCCAAAAATTTTCGTAAATTTTAAACTTTTTTAAAATTTCCACAATATTCAAACTTTTATAAAATTTCCAAAAATTTTAATAATTTAAAAAATCCTTACACTTAAAAAAATTTCCAAAATTTTTCAAACGTTTTAACAAAATTTCAAAAAATTAGCAATATTTTTAAAATTTTTCAAAATTACCGAAATTTTTCAAAATTCTTGAAAACTTTAAACTTTTAAAATTTCCAAAAATTTTCACTTTCGCAAAAATTAAAAAAATTTTCTACAAATTTAAATAATTTCCAAACTTTTGAAAAAATTTGAAACTTTTTAAAAATTTTCAAAAATCTGAATAATTTAAAACATCTTTAACTCAAAAATTTTCAAAAGTTTTTTAAATTTTTTAAAAATTTCGAAAATATTAAACTTTCGAAATTTTAAAAATTTTAAACTTTTTAAAAATTTCTAAAATTTTAAACTATTATAAAATTTCTAAAATTTTAGGCTTTTTTAAAATTTTTTAAATTTTTAACTTTTTTAAAATTTCCAAAATTGTTCACAATTTCCGAAATTATTAAACTTTTTAAAAATTTTAAGAAATCTTAATAATTTAAAAAATCTTTATTAAACTTTTGAAATTTCAAAAATTTTAAACTTTTTAAAAATTTCTAAAATTTAAAATTTTTTTAAATTTCTAAAATTTTAAGGTATTTAAAAATTTTCAAAATTTCAAAATTTTTTTAAATTTTCAAAATTTCTAAAAATTTGAATAATTTCCAAAACTTTGAAAAAAATTTAAAACTTAAAAGAAATTGCCAAAATATTGAAACTTTTTTAACATTTCCAAAAATTTTAATAATTTAAAAGATTTTTTAAATCTAAAAAATTTCCAAGTTTTAAAAATTTTATAAATTTTTTTAAAATTTTTAATAAAATTTAAAAAAATTATCAATATTTTCAAAAATTTTCCAAAAATGGTAATAACTTTCAAACTTTTAAAAAAAATTCGGAGCATTCAAAAATTTTCCAAACTTGTTCAAGATTTCCAAAATATACAAAATTTTCCAAAAATTTTAATAATTTCCAAGCTTTTTAATCTTTAAACTTTAAAAAATTCCTAAAAGTTTTTAAACGTTTCAACAAAATTTCACAAAATTATCAATATTCAAAATGTTTTTTAAATTTCCAAAAATGATTGAAATTTTCAAAAAATTCGAAAATTTTTAAAATTTTTTGAAATTTTAATAATTACAAAAATTTTCAAACTTTTAAATAAATTTAAAAATTGAAACAAATTTCTACAAATTTCAATAATCCCCAAAATTTGAAAAAAAAATTAAAACAAAAAAAATTTCCAAAATAATTAATCTTTTTAAAATTTCCAAAAATCTTGATAATTTACAAAATCTTCAGACTCAAAAATTTTCAAGTTTTTAAAATTTCAAAAAAATTTAGAAAACATGAAATTTTTAAAATTTGGAAAATTTTAAACTTTTTAAAAATTTCTAAAATTTGAAACATTTTTAAAATTTCTTAAATTTTAAGCTTTTTTAAAATTTTCCAAATTTTAAACTTTTTTAAAATTCTCAAAAAATCTACAAATTTTTATAATTCTCAAAATTTCAAAAAAAAATTTGAAACACACAAAAAATTTCCAAAATATTTAAACTTTTTTAAAATTTTAGAAAATCTTAATAATTTAAAAAATCTTTGGACTCAAAAATTTTCAAAAGTTTTCAAAATTTCCAAAAAATTTCGAAAATATTAAACTTTTAAAATTTGGAAAATTTGAAACTTTTTAAAAAAAATTCTGAAATATTAAACTATTTTAAAATTTCTAAAATTTAAAGCTTTTTTAAATTTTAAAAATTTTAAACCTTTTTAAAATTTCTAAAATTGTTCATGATTTCCAAAATTCAAAAAATTTTTTTTAATTTTCTAGCAAAACAACAAACTAACTCTCACCGCACATACATGTTATATTAACGCAAGCTTGTTAACATTTTTTTATCGCATTGTAA
>JAUELO010308181.1:0-15078 GCA_032357855.1 Amphibolips quercusostensackenii | reverse complement strand
AAATGTTTGCGGAATATTGGTGAAATTTTTTTATTCTTTGATAAAATATTCTAATCTTAGTGAAATCTTTTTCAAATCTTCGTGAAATTCTTTTGAAATCTTTGTAAATCTTTGCGGAAAATTTGTAAAATTTTTTAATGATTAGGAATTCATTCAAATCTTTGTGAAATCTTTAGAAATCTGTGCGAAATGTTTAAAATATTCAAAAATATTTGTCAAAATATTGAAATCTTTGAGAAATCATTATAATCTTCGTGAAATCTATTAAAAACCTTGATGAAATCTTTGTAAAATCCTATTGAAAGCTTAGGAATACTTTACGAAATATTTGTGAGATTTTTTAATCTTCAGAAAGTTTTTGCAATCTTTTTGAAATCTTCGTGAAATCCTAAAATGTTTGGAAATCTTTACGGAATATTTGTAATGTTTAATAATATTTGTCAAATCATTGCAATCATTGAGAAAACATTTTTGTTTGTGAAACTATTGAAATCTTTGCGAAATTCGTTTGAAATTTCTTTGAAATCTTCGGAAATATTTACGAAATATTTGTAAAAATTTTGAAATCTTTGTGAAAACCTTTTAACATCTTCGTAAAATCCTTCTGAAATCTTTAGAAACCTTTACGGAATGTTTTTGAAATTTTTGAAATCTTTAGGAAATCATTCAAGTCTTTGTGAAGTCTTTGGAAATCTTTGCAAAATATTTAAAATATTTAATAATATTTGTAAAATTATTGCAATCTTTGAGAAATCATTCTAATCTTTGTGAAATCTTTTTGAAATCTTTTTGAAATCTTTTGGAAATCTTTTGGAAATCTTTGTGAAATCTTTCTGAAATCTTAGAAAATCTTTACGAAATATTTTTAAAATGTTTTTAATCTTCAGAAAGTTATTGTGATCTTTGTGAAATCCATGTAAAATCTTTTTGAAATCTTCGTGAAATCTTTATAAAAATTGTGGAAATCTTTGCGAAATATATTAAATATTTAATAATATTTATCAAATCATTGCAATCTTTAAAAAAACATTCTTATCTGTAAAATTATTGAAATCTTTGTAAAATCCGTTAAAAATTTCTTTGAAATCCTTTTAAAATCTTTGCGAGATATTTGTGACGTTTTGGAAATCTTTGTGAAATCTTTTAGAAATAATTAAAGTATTTGTGAAATCTTTTTAAAAGATCCGAGATCTATGCTAAATATTTAAAATATTTGTGAAAGATTTTGAACCTATCAAAAACCTTTGCGAAATATTTGTAAAATCCTTTAAATCTTTGAGAAATTAGTCTAATCTTTGTGAAATTTTTGAAAAATCTTAGGAAAAATTTACGAAATATTTGGTAATATTTGTAAAAATTTTGAAATCATTGTGAAAACCTGTTAAAATCTTTGTGAAATCCTTCTGAAATCTTTGGAAACCTTTGCAAAATATTTTTGAAATTTTTGAAATCATCAGGAAATCATTAAAGTCGTTGTGAAATCTTTGGGAATCTTTGCGAAATATTTGGGATATTTCTTAATATTTGTGAACTTATTGAAATCTTTGTGAAATTTTTGGGAAATCAGTAAAATCTTTGTGAAATCTTTTTAATCTATCCGAAATCTTTGCTAAATATTGGAAATCTTTATGAAATTTTTTCAATCCTCAGAATATAATTCAAATCCTTGTAAAATCGTTGCGAAATACTTGGAATATTTGATAATATTTGTGAAATTATTGAAATCTTTGCGAAATCATTGGAAAAACATTAAAGTCTTTGTGAAATCTTTCAAATCTATCTGAAATCTTTGCCAAAGATTAGAAATTTTTGCGAATTGTTTGTGAAATATTTTGAATCTATTTCAAATGCTTGCGAAATATTCGTGCAATTTTTTTGAATTGGTCAAAATCATCCTAATCTTTGTGGAATCTTTTTAAAATCTTCGGAAACTCCTTCTAAAATCTTTAGAGATCTTTGCGGAATATTTGTGATATTTTGGAAATCATTAGAAAGTGATTCGAATCTTTGTAAAATCCTTTTGAAATTTTCGTGAAATCCTTTAAAACCTTTGGAAATCTTTGCGGAGTATTTGAAATATTTAAGAATATTTGTAAAATTATTGCAATCTTTGGAAAATCATTCGAATTTAAAATCTTAGGAAATCTTTCGATATATTTGTGAAATGTTTGAAAAATCATTCAATTCTTAGTGAAATCTTTTTAAACTATTCAAATTCTTTGCTAAATATTTAAAAGCTTTGTGAAATATTTGTGAAACCTTTGTGAAATCTTTTTGAAATCTTTGTGAAATTCTTCCGAATTCAAATCTTTGTAAAGTCTTTGCGAAATATTTAAAATATTAAATATTTGTCAAATTATTTCAATCTTTCGCAAATTATTTTAATCTTTGTGAAATCTTTGTTAAATCTTTATGAAATCTTTGTCAAATCCTTCTGAAATCTTAAGAAATCTTTGCGAAATATTTGTGGAATTTTTGAAATCTTTGGATCGTCATTCTAATCTTTGTGAAATCTTCGTGAATCTTTCTGAAATCTATGTAAAATTCTTCTGAAATCTTTGGAAATCTTCCCGAAATTTTTGTGAAATTTTGTAAATCTATAGAAAATCATTCCGAAATATTGCGTAATATTTGTGAAATTATTGAAAGCTTTGTGCAATATTTAGAAAATCGTTTTATTTTTTGTGAACTCTATTAAATCTATCTGAAATGTTTTATAAATATGTGTCACATTTTTTCAATCTTTAGGTAATAATTCAAATCTTTATGAAATTTTTGGCAATCTTTGCGAAGTACTTGGAATATTTGATAATATTTGTAAACCTTATGAAATCTTTTTGAAATCTTCGTGAAATGCTTCTAAAATATTTAGAAATCTTTGCATGATATTTATGAAAATTTTAAAATTATAAGAAATCAATTCGAATCTTTGTAAAATCTTTAAAAATCTTCGCGAAATATTTGTGAAATTTTTTAAATCTTTATGAAGTCTTTCTAATCTTTGAAAATCTTTGCGAAATATTTTTTAATATTTTGAAATCTTCAGGAAACCATTATTGGAAATATTTTTAAAATATTTTTAAAAAATTTTAATAGTTAGGAAACCATTTAAATCTTTGTGGAATCATTGGAAATCTTTACGAAATATTTAAAATATTTGATAATATTTGTGAAATTATTGCAATCTTTGTAAAATTATTATAATCTTTGTGAAATCCTTGTGAAATTTTTTTTAACTTCAGGTAATAAATTAAATCTTTGTGAAATCTTTAAAAGTCTTCGCAAGGTACTTGAAATATGTGATAATATTTGTGAAATTATTGAAATCTTTGTGAAATCTTCGGAAAATCATTAGAGTCTTTGTGAAATCTTTTTAATCTATCCCAAATGTTTGCGAAATGTCTGTGAAATTTTTTAATTCAGGGAAAATTATTCTAATCATTGTGAAAATTGCGTGAAATCTTTTCGAAATCTTCATGAAATCCTTCTAAGATCTTTAAAAATCTTTGTGGAATATTTGTGAAATTTTTGAAATTTTTAGGAATTTATTCAAATCTTGGTGAAATCTTTAAAAATCTTTGAAATATTTGATATTTGTCAAATTATTTTAATCTTTGTAAAAGTCTTTTGAAATCTTAGGAAACCTTAGCGAAATATTTGTGAAATTTTATTAATCTTGAGAAAGTCATTTAAATCTTTGTGAAATCTTTGAAAAATCAATAAAATCTTTATGAAATTTTCTGAATCTATCCTTAATCTTTGCTAAATTTTAAAAATCTTTGCGAAATATTTGTGAAATCTTTAAAATCCATTCCAAATGTTTGCGAAATATTTGTGCAATTTTTTTAATTTTGAGAAAATCATTCTAATTTTTGTAAAATCTTTGTGAAATCTTTTTAAAATCTTCGTGAAATCCTTTTAAAATCTTTGGAAATCTTTGCGGGATATTTGTGAAATTTTGGAAATTATTAGGAATTCATTTAAATCTTTCTGAAGTCCTAGGAAATCTTTGCGAAATATTTATAATATTTGTCAAATTATTGCGGTCTTTGGGTAATCATTCTTATCTTTGTAAAATCTTTGTGGTATTTTTTAAAAATCTTTTTACAATCTTTCTTAAATTTTAGAAAATCTTTGCGAAATATTTATGATTTTTTTTTTAATATCTGTGATATCTTTGGTAAATCACTAAAGTCTTTGTGAAATCTTTTCAATATATCCGAAATCTTTGCGAAATATTTGTGAAATCCTTTCAATCTTTAAGAAATTAATCTAATCTTTGTGAAATCTTTTAATCTATCTTAAATGTTTGCAAAAATTTGTGCAATTTCTTGGTTTTAGGGGAATCATTCTAATCCTTGTGAAATCTTTTTAAAATCTTCGTGAAATCCTTCTAAAATCTTTTGAAATCTTTGCGGAATATTTGTGAAATTTTTTAAGTTATCAGAAATCCATTTAAATCTTTGTGCAATCTTTGTAAATCTTTGCAAAATATTTGTGAAATTTTTGAAATCTTTAGAAATTCATTCAAATCTTTGTGGAATCTGTATAAAATCTTTGTAAAATCCTTCAAGTCTTTGAGAAATTATTCTAATTGTTTTTGAAATCTTAGGATATCTTTGCGAAATATTTGTGAAACTTTTGAAATTTTTGTGAAAACTTTAGGAAATCATTAAAGTCTTTGTAAAAACTTTTAAATCTATCTGAATTCTCTGCTAAATATTTAATATTTTTGCAAAATCTTTGTGAAATCCTTTTAAAATTTTTAAAAATTTTTGCTAAATATTTGAAATATTTAATAATAATTGTCAAATTATTGCAATCTTTGGGAAATCATTCTAATCATTGTAAAATCTTTTGTGAAATATTCCTGAAATCTTTGTCAAATCCTTCTAAAAACTTAGGAAATCTTTGCAAATTATTTGTGAAAGATGTGAAATATTTAGGATGATACTCAAATCTTTCTAAAATCTTTGTGAAATCTTTGGAAAATCATTAAAGTCTTTGTTATGTCTTTTAAATCTATTCGCAATCTCTGACAAATATTTGGAATTTTTGCGAAATATTTGTGAAATCTTTCTGGAATCTTAGTCTTTGAGAAATTATTCTAATGTTTTTGAAATTTTTGTGAAATCCTTTTAAATCTTTGAAAATCTTTACGAAATATTTGTACAATTTTTTTAATCTTCAGGAAACCTTTCAAATCATTGTGGAATCTGTGCAAAATATTTGAAATATTTGATAATTATTGTTAGACTATTGTAATCTTTGTAAAATCATTGTGATATTTGTGAAATCTTTGTGAAATATTTCTGAAATCTTTATGAAATCTTTGTGAAATTTGTGAAACATGTCTAAAATCTTTGTTAAATCTTTCTGAAATCTTAAGAAATCTTTGCGAATTATTTTGAAATTTGTAAAATCTTTAGAAAGTCATTTAAATCTTTGTGCATTCTGTATAAAATCTTTGAAAAATTATTAAAGTCTTTTTTAAATCTCTTAAATCTATCCTGCAATGTCTGCTAAATATTTAAAATTTTTGCGAAATATTTGTGAAATCTTTCTGAAATCTTTGTGGAATCCTTCTAAAATCTTAGGAAATCTTTGCGAAATCTTTGTGACATTTTTTTAATCTTTGTGAAATCTTTGGAAAATCATTAAAGTCTTTGTGAAATCTTTAAAATATATCCCAAATGTTTGCGAAATATTTGTGCGATTTTTTAGTTTCAGGAGAATCATTCTAATCTTTTTTAAATCTCTGTGCAATCTTTTTAAAATTTACGTGAAATTCTTTTCAAATCTTTGGAAATCTTTGCGAAATATTTGTGAAATTTTTTAGGTTATTAGGAATTCATTCAAATCATTGTGCACTCTTCGGAAATCTATGCAAAATATTTGTGAAATTTTCAGAAAGTCACTCAAATCTTCCTAAACATCTTTGTGAAATCTTTGAAAAATCATGAAAGTCTTGTTAAATCTTTTAAATCTTCCTGCAATCTCTGCCAAATATTTGTAATTTTTTGAGAAATATTTGTGAAATCTTTTTGAAATATTTGTGAAATTCTTCCGAAGTATTAAAAAATCTTTGCAAAATATTTGTGCAATTTTTTTAATTTTTGTGAAATCTTTGGGAAATCATTAAAGTTTTTGTGAAATCTTTTAGATTTATCCAAAATCGCTGGTAAATATTTGAAATCTTGGCAAGATATTTGTGAAATCCTTTAAATCTTTGAGGAATTATTCTAATCTTTGTGAAATTTTTAAAATTTATCCTAAATGTTTGCGAAATATTTGTGCAATTTTTTAATTTAGGGAGAATCATTATAAACTTTGTGAAATCTCTGTGAAATCTTTTTGAAGTTTTCGTGAACTCCTTCTAAAATCTTTTGAAATCTCTGCGGAATGTCTGTGAAATATTTGAAAATATTAGGAATTTATTTAAATGCTTGTAAAATCTCAGGAAATCTTTGCGAAATATTTGTGACATTTGTGAAATCTTTAGGAAGTCATTCAAATCTTTGTGAAATCTGTATAAAATCTTTGGAAAATTATTAAAGTCTTTATTAAATCTGTTAAATCTGTCCCACAATCTCTGCTCAATATTTCAAATTTTTGCGAAATATTTGTGAAATCTTTCTGGAATCTTTGTGAAATCCTTCTTAAATCTTAGGAAGTCTTTGCGAAATATTTATGAAATTTTTGAAATTCTTGTGATATCTTTGGGAAATCATTTAAAGTCTTTTAAAATTCTTTTAAATCTATCTGAAATATCTGCTAAATATTTAAAATTTTTGCGAAATCTTTGTGAAATACTATTAAAATCTTTGAAAATCTTTGTGAAATATTTGTAAAATTTTTAAAATCTTCAGGCAACCATTCAAACCTTTGTGGAATCTTTGTGAAATATTCCTAAAATCTTTGTCAAATCTTTCTGAAATCTTAGGAAATTTTTGCTAAATATTTAAAATCTTTGCAAAATATTTGTAAAATTCCTTAAATCTTCGAGAAATTATCCTAATCTTTGTAAAATTTTTGTGAAATCCTTTTGAAATCTTCAGAAAAATTGCGAAATATTTGAAGTAATTCAAAATATTTGGTAGTATTTGTAAAATTATTGAAATCTTTGTGAAATCCTTGTAAAATCATTAGAATCTTTTTGCACTCTTTGAAATCTATTTAAAACTTTTGTGGGATCTTTTAATTCTATGCGGAATCCTTGCGAAATGCTTAAAATCTTTGAAATCCTTAGAAAATCATTGAACTCTGTGAAATTTCTCTGATATTTTTAGAAATCTTTACAAAATATTAAAAATAAATTTTAAATATTTGGTTATATTTATGGAATTGTTAAAATCATTGAGGTCTTTGTGAAATATTTGAAATCCATCTAAAATCTCTGCAAAATCTTTAAATTCTGTATGAAATCTTTGGTAAATCATTGAAATTTTTATGCAATCTTTGACGCCCATCTAAAATCTTTGCAAAATATTCAAAAATTTTGTTTTGAAATATTTGATAATATTTCTGAAATTTTTAAAATCCTTGTGAAATCCTTCAAAAGTAGTTAAAACCTTTGTGCTTTCTTTGAAATTTATTCCAAGTTTTTGTGAAATAATATCAACATTTGTGAAGTCTTTTAAATGTAACCTTTGAAATCTATCTGAAATTTTTGCAAAATATTCGAAACCTTTGTGAAATCTTGGAAATCTTTAGGAAATCATTAAAATATGTGTAAAATCTTTTTGAATTTATTGGAAATCTTGACAAAATATTTAAAATATTTTTGAAGTGTTTGATAATATTTGTGAAATCCTTGAAATCTATCCAATATCTGTCCCAAATTTTTAAATCTTTACTAAATCTTCAAGAAATTGTTAAAAATTTTTATGAAATCTTTTAAGTCTATCTGAAATCTTTAAGAAATATTCGAAATCTTTGTAAAATCTTTGCAATCTTTGGAAAATCATTTTAATCTCTGTGAAATCTTTCTAAAATCTCTACAAATATTATCTAATATTTTTAGAATATTTTAAGTATATCGCAAAGATTTCCAAAGATTTCGGAAAGTTTTCACAATGATTTAAATGGTTTTTCAAAGATTTCAACGATATCAATGATTTTGGATAGATTAAAAAGATTTTTACAAAGATTCTAAATTATTTCACAAAAATTTCAAATAGATTTCAAAGAGTGCACAAAGATTTTTAAAGATTTCTCAAAAATTTCACAAAGATTTCAAAAATTTTACAAATATTATCAAATATTTAAAAAATTTCGCAAAGATTTCCAAAGTTTTCCAAAGATTTTATAAATATTTAAATGATTTGCCAAAGATTTCAAAGATTTTTAATATTTCACAAAGATTTTAATTACTTCACAAAAATTTTGAATAGATTTCAAAGAGTTTACGGAGATTTCAATGATTTCCCAAGTGTTTCAAAAAGATTTCAATAATTTCACAAATATTACAAAATATTTCTAAAATATTTCAAATATTTTGCAACAATTTCCAAAGTTTTCACATAGATTTCACAAATATTTTAACGATTTTCCCAAGATGTCACAAATATTTTGTAAAGAATTCAGATAGATTTAAAAGAGTGCACAAAGATTTTAATGATTTTCTAAAGATTAAAAAAATTTTGCAAATATTTCACAAAGATTTTGAATAGATCTAAAAGATTTTACAAAGCTTTTAAATGATAAAAAAGATTTTAGAGATTTTTAATATTTCACAAAGATTTTGAGTAGATCTAAAAGATTTTACAAAGTTTTTTAATGATAAAAAAGATTTTAAAGATTTTTAATATTTCATAAAGATTTTGAATAGATCTAAAAGATTTTACAAAGTTTTTTAATGATAAAAAAGATTTTAAAGATTTTTAATATTTCACAAAGATTTCGGATACATTTAAAAGATTTCACAAAGATTTTAATTATTTCACAAAAATTCAAAATAGTTTTCAATCATTTCCCAAGGATTTTACAAAGATTTCTATAATTTTACAAATATCTAGTATTTTAAAAATATCGCAAGTACATCACAAAGATTTCCAAAGATTTCAGAAAGTTCTCTTAAACATTTTAATGGTTTCCCAAACATTTCAGCGATTTTAAAGATTTCGCAACGATTTTGAATAGATTTAAAAGATTTCGCGAAGATTTTTGATTATTTTACAAAAACTTCAGATAGATTTCAAGGAGTACACTAAGATTTCAATAATTTCCAGAATATTATCAAAAAATTTTAAATATTTCAATTTATTCGCAAATATTTCTAAAGCTTTTACAAACATGTTAATAGTTTCCTAAAGATTTCAAAGATTTCACAAAGATTTCAAATATTTTAAGAAGGTTACAAATAGATTTTAAAGGTTGCAAAAAAATTTTAATAATTTCTTAAAGATTTCATAAGGATTTTAAAAATTTCGCAAAGACTTCGGATAGATTTTAAAGATTTCACAAAAATTTCAATCATTTTACAAAAACTTTAAATAGAATTCAAAGTGTGCAAAAAGATTTTAATGATTTTCAAAGGATTTCACAATGATTTAAATATTTTCGCAAACATCATCAAATATTTTTTTAATCTTTCAAATATTTCGCAAAGATTTCCAAAGATTTCAAAAAGTTTTCACACCAATTTTTATGTTTTCCTAAAAATTTTAACGATTTCAAAGATTTCGCAAAGAATTTGGATAGATTTAAAAGATTTCACAAAGATTTTTAATTATTTTACAGAAATTTAAGATAGATTTCAAAGAGTGCACAAAGATAATAATAATTTCCCAAAAAATTCACAAAGATTTTAATAAATTCACAAATATTATCTAATATTTCAAAAATTTCGAAAAGATTTTAAAAATTTTTCAAAGATTTCACAAAGATTTAATTCGTTTTTCGAAAATTTCACAGATTTCACAACGATTTCAAATATTTCATAAAGCTCTCATATAGATTTCAAAGTTTACACAAATATTTCAATAATTTTTCAAAGATTGCACAAGGATTTTAAAGATTCCGCGAAGATTTTAGATAAATTCAAAAGATTCCACAAAGATTTCAATTATTTCACAAATATTATCTAATATTTCAAAAATTTCGCAAAGATTTTCAAAATTTTCCAAAGATTTCAGAAAGATTTGACAAAGATTTTAATCGTTTTTCAAAGATTTTAAAGATTTCGCAAAGATTTCAAATATTTGACAAAGGTTTCAGATAGATTTCAAAGTTTACAGAAATATTTTAATCAAAGATTTCTAAAATTATCTAGAGATTTCAGAAAGATTTCACAAAGATTTCAATTATTTTACAAATATCATCTAATATTTTAAACATTTCGCAAAGATTTCTAAAATTTTCCAAAGATTTCAGAAAGATTTCACAAAGATTTTAATCGTTTTTTGAAGATCTCAAAAATTTCGCAAAGGTTTCAGATAGATTTCAAAGTTTACACAAATATTTAAATGATTTTCTAAAGATTCCGTAAGGATTTTAAAAATTTCGCGAAGATTTCATATAAATTCAAAAGATTTCACAAAGATTTCAACTATCTCACAAATGTTATCTAAAATTTTAAAAATTTCGCAAAGATTTTAAATATTTCACAAAGGTTTCAGATAGATTTCAAAGTTTACACAAAAATGTAAATGATTTCTCAAAGATTCCATAAGGATTTGAAAGATTTCGCGAAGGTTTCAGAAAAATTCAAAAGATTTCACAAAGATTCCAATTATTTCACAAATATTATCTAATATTTCAAAAATTTCGCAAAGATTTTCAAAATTTTTTAAAGATTTCAGAAAGATTTCGAAAAATTTTTTATCATTTTTTCGAAGATTTCAAAGATATCGCAAAGATTTTAAATATTTCACAAAGGTTTCAGATATATTTTAAAGTTTGTCCAAATATTTTAATGATTGTCCAAAGCTTTTATAAGGATTTTAAAGATTTCGCAAAAATTTCAGATAAATTCAAAAGATTTTACAATGATTTTACTTATTTCACAAATATTAACTAATATTTTTAAAATTTTGAAAAAATTGTCACAATTTTCCAAAGATTTCATAAACATTACACAAAAATTTTAATCGTTTTTCGAAGATTTCAAAGATTTCGCAAAGATTTTAAATATTTCACAAAAGTTTCAGATAGATTTTACAGTTTGCCCAAATATTTTTATGATTGTCCAAAGCTTTTATAAGGATTTTAAAGATTTCGCAAAGATTTCAGATAAATTCAAAAGATTTTACAATGATTTCAATTATTTCACAAATATTAATCTAATATTTTTAAAATTTTGCAAAAATTTTCAAAATTTTTCAAAGATTTCATAAACATTTCACAAAGATTTTAATCGTTTTTCGAAGATTTCAAAGATTTCGCAAAGATTTTAAATATTTCACAACGTTTTCAGATAGATTTCAAAGTTTACACAAATATTTAAATGAGTTTTCAAAGATTCTATAAAAATTTTAAAGATATCTCGAAGATTTTAGATCAATTCAAAAAATTTTACAAAGATTTCAATTATTCAACAAACATTATCTAATATTTCAAAAGTTTCGTAAGGATTTTCAAAATTTTCCAAAGATTTCAGAAAGATTTCACAAAGATTTTAATCACCGTTCGAAGATTTCGAAGATTTCGCAAAGATTTTAAATATTTCACAAAGGTTTTAAAAAAATTTCAAAGTTTACACAAATATTCCACTGATTTCCCAAAGATTCCATAAGGATTTTAAAAATTTCGTGAAGATTTCAGATAAATTCAAAAGATTTTACATAGATTTTCATTATTTCACAAATATTATCTAATACTTAGGTAATTTCGCAAAGATTTTCAAAATATTTCAAAGATTTCAGAAAGATTCCACAAAGATTTTAATCGTTTTTCGAAGATTTCAAAGATGTCAAATCACAAAGGTTTCAGATAGACTTTAAAGTTGGTAACAAATATTTAAATAATTTACCAAAGATTTCATAAGGATTTTAAAGATTTCGCGAAGATTTCAGATAAATTCAAAAGATTTCACAAAGATTTTAATTATTTCAAAAATATTATCTAATATTTAGGTAATTTCGCAAAGATTTTCAAAATTTTCCAAAAATTTCAAAAAGATTTCATAAAGATTTTAATCTTTTTTCGAAGATTTCAAAATTTCGCAAAGATTTCAAATATTTCACAAAGGTTTCAGATAGATTTCAAAGTTAACACAAATATTTCAATGATTTCCCAAAGATTCCATAATGATTTTAAAATTTTCGTTAAGATTTCAGATAAATTCAAAAGATTTCAATTATTTCACAAATACTATCTAATATTTAGGTAATTTCGCAAAAATTTTCAAAATTTTCCAAAGATTTCAGAAAGATTTCACAAAGATTTTAATCGTTTTTCGAAGATTTTTAAGATTTCGCAAAGATTTCAAATATTTCACAAAGGTTTCCGATAGATTTCAAAGTATACACAAATATTTTCAAAATTTTCCAAAGATTCCATGAGGATTTTAAAGATTTCGCGAAGATTTCAGATAAATTCGAAAAATTCCACAAAGATTTCAATTATTTCATAATGATTTCACGGATATTTCAGTACAATTTTACAAATATTATCAGATATTTAAAATATATTTCAAATGATTCTCAAATATTTCCAAAAGTATCAGAAAGATTTCACGAAGATTCCAATGATTTCGGATTTATTCAACAGATTTTACAAAGACTTCAATGATTTCTCAAAGATTCCACAAATATTTTTAAAATATTTGTAACATTTTGCAAAGATTTTTAAAGTTTTTACATAGATTTCACAAATATTTTAACGTTTTCGCAAAGACCTTAATGATTTCAATAACTTCAGAAATATTACCAAATATTTCAGAAATGTTAAAAATATTTTAAAAAGATATCCAAAGATATCAAAAAGATTTCACAAAGATTTAAATGTTTTTTCAAAGATATCAAAGATTTCAAAAAGATTTTAAACATTTCAAAAAGATTTTTAAATATACCAGACAAATTTTAAAAAGATTGAAATAATTTCCCAAAGATTTCAAAGATTTCACAAAGATTTTAATTATTTTACCAAAATTTTTAATATATTTCAAAGAACGCGCAAATATCTCAATGGTTTCCCAAGAAGTGCACAAAGGTTTTAATGATTTCCGAGAAATTAAAAAAATTTCACAAATATTTCGCGAAGATTTTGAATAGATATAAAAGATTTCATAGAAATTTTTTAATATTTCACAGAAATATCAGATATATTTTAAAGGCTGCACAAAGATTCCACTGACTTTCCAAAGATTTCATAAAGATTCTAAAGATTTTTCAAAGATTTCTTAAAATTTAAAGGATTTTACAAAGACTTTAATGACTTCAATAATTTCGGAAATAGTACCAAATTATTCACAAATATTTCAAATATTTTGAAAATAATTCCAAAGAGATCAGGAAGATTTCACAAAGATTTTAAAGATTTCCCAAGGGTTTCACAAAGATTTCAATAATTTCACAAATATTATCAAATATGTTTACAATATTTCGAATATATCGCAAAATTTCCAAAGATTTCAGAAAGCTTCTACAAAGATTTTAATGTTTTTCAAAGATTGCAACGATTTCAAAGATTTCGCAAAGATTTTGGATAGATTTGAAAGTTTGCACAATGATTTCAATGATTTACCACAAATTTAATGAGGATTTTAAAGATTTCGCAAACATTTCGAAAAGATTGAAAGGTTGCACAAAGATTTTAATTATTTCACAAAAATTTCAAATGGATTTCAAAGAGAGCACAAAGATTTTAATTATTTTCTAAGGATTTCAGAAAGATTTCAATAATTTTACAAATATTTCGAAATATTTTACAAATATCTTAATGATTTCCTAAAGGTTTTACAAATAATTTGCAAAGATTTCTGATAGATTTTAAAGAGCACAAAAAGGTTTCAATGATTTCCTAAAGATTTCACGAAGATTCTAATAAGTTTAAAAATATAAGAAGATATTTAATTGATATTTCAAATAATCTGCGAAGATTTCCAAAGATTTTAGAAATATTTTAATGATTTCACAAATATTTGAAATATTTAAAAAATATTTTAAATAATTCAAAAAGATTTTCAAACATTTCAGAAAGATTTCATAAAAATTTTAATGATTTTCCAAAAAATATAAAAGATTTCGCAAGGACTTCAATGATTTTAATAATTTCAGAAATATTACCAAATATTTTGAAAAGATTTCCGAAGATATTAGAGAGATTGAATAAAGATTTAAAGGATTTTTCAAAGATTTTAAAGATTTTAAAGATTTCGCAAAGATTTTATATGGATTTAAAAGATTTCACAGAGATTTCAATTACATCACAAAAATTTCAAAAAGATTTCAAACGGTTTCAATGATTTCAAAAATATTATCAAATATTTTTGATATATTTCAAATATTCCGCAAAATTTTCAAAAATATTTCAAATATTCCCAAATATTTCAGAAAGGTTACAATGATTTTGCAAACATTTTAAGGATTTTACAAAGATTCCAAATATTTCGCAACTTGTGTTAAAAAAATAATTGTGAACGAAACGAAAACGAATTTTCAACCAAAAAATCAATCTTTGATCAAAATGATTAATGTTCCATTAAAAAAGACAAATTTCCAAGTTATCTATTATAGAGGATGGTCTTTTGATAAAACATGAAATAATTAAATTTTTAGATGAAAAAGTAATTTTGAACAAAAAAAATTAATTTTTTAATAAAGTCCTTAAATTTTTAACAAAAAGATGAATTTTCGACCAAGAAGATTAACGTTCTAGGACTTCCGTTTCCGGCATGAAAGTGTTTGGTAGTGATAATTTGTGTGGTGCTGATTTTGGTAAATTGCAGTGAGGTTTAAGGTAAGTTAATAGGCAAAGTGTGAAGGAAGGGTTTTTGATTAAAAAAGTACGTGTTGAAGATAATGGAAGTGAAGATGTGAGTAATATTTTATGCGATAGAGTTTGTTTAGTGTGGCGTGAGAGGTTAGGTTGGGATGTTAGACGTGAGGAGTGGGGCAGGGGGGCCGGTGCAGCCCA
>JAUELO010307795.1:0-15081 GCA_032357855.1 Amphibolips quercusostensackenii | reverse complement strand
TGTTTGTATGCGTAGGTCGTGTGTTTTGTAGATTTACATATATAAGTGTTTTATACCCTTAGTTATCCTACAAATAATGCCCTCATAAGGAGGCCTGAATTGACCTTGAAACGTGATGGTTTCCCTGATAGTATGAAAAATACGGAGAAAGGGAAAAGTAAGAGGTTGGTTTGCAGTTGACTTTTTCCCTTTTTCTCCCTCTTTTTTCATTTTGCTTATTTTATTTGCCTCTAATAAGCCGTAAAGTAACGTAGTCTTGAAAGTTTGTTTTATAATTATAAACCTTTTTTATGTATTCTTGCATTCAAATTTCTTATGAGAAACTCGATTTCTTTTCGACCTAAAATTGAAAAATTAAATAAAGGCACTAAACCATTGATTTTGTTCCAATCTTAGGGTTTGCCTGTGAATATGTTAAGAGTTCTTTTGGTAGAGGCTTCATGAAGCTTACCTCAATTAGATTACAGAATTCTATCGATATAAAATATTTTTTATGAAGAATGTTTCTTTGAACATTAGCAATTTTAAGAATATGGAATAAAAATACAAAATAAAAAAAATAAATGCGAGAAATAATAAAGTTTTGGATTGTTTCTTTTTCTATTTTGGAAAATGTTATGATCTGAATAGATTGGTTCATATTCTTCTCACAAACTTATATACGTGTTACTATTTAGGAATTTTAGAAAACGATTCGTTATTTTTAAAAGCCGTTTCTTTAGTTTCTAATAATAATTAGGTAAATTTGCTATTAAAGCTACTGAATCTAGTTTTCAGCAACATACTTTCGTAAATTTTAATTACTTTAGTATCTTGAATATTTCAGAATTTTCCGAACATTTCCTCCAGTGTAGTAAAACATGTCCAATTTTTCATAGGCTTTCTTTTAAGTTGTAACATATTTAGATTCATTTGTTATTCATTAACCTTTTTCGCCTAAATCGTCTACTTTAATTTGTAGACCACCCCTTACTTAGTTACTTTTAGCAAGTTTAAACAAAATAAATATTTCCTAAAAATACAAAATTTTGTTTCCTAGTTGTGAACCTTCAAAAGAAGCAAAATTGAGAACAAGCATGTACCAGCTGTGTTTTGTACGTTTAATTTCATATACTACACAGCGATCTGTATTATCAACCCAGGAACATATGCTTCTCAAATTATAGAGGAAGGTCTTCCTTATGAGTAGGCTATCCAAACAAAATTCGCCAGGCCTGTAATCAGCCTCCTATAAAATATTCCGCATTCAAGATGGACCGTTTAGGCGAAAAAGAAAGGCAAAAATTTAGAAAAGGCAGAACACCTGTTTTATTTCCCACAGAAACACAACATCCATAAAACTATCGTTAACGAAATCCCCGGAGAAAAGAGGATCCTATCGTCGAAAGCCGAAATTAAGTCCTTTGTGTCCACTGACCCAGCAATTTGGATATACTTCATATAAACTCACAGAAAATAAAACAGAAAATTACTTTCATTAAAGCCTGGAGAAAAAGAAGGAATTGTTTTGGGACGCAATTTCAGTCAAGAGACAGCTGGGATTATTCTATTGTTATTCTCTTGGCACTCTTCCAGATTCCCGTGGTTTATACTTTGTGTGTGCATTGTATTGTGTAAAGTTATAAAATTCTTCGAATTTCAATATTACGAAAAAAGAGTTTTATTTGATACCAATATTGACCTACAATTTAAAAAAATGAGAATGATAACAGATGGTTGTTTTCCAAATTGATTTTTGGTCAAATGAAATTTAAGTGAAATTGAACTTGGGAAATATTCATAATCCTCATGCGGCTAGTTTCTGGGTCTTTAGCGGCACGTGCCACATTGATGGCACACGAAATGATGGTGGGGTCTATTCCAACGATGTATGAAGCAAATCTAATAAAACTGTCATTGGGATATAGTTGGGGAAGCTCGAGTAAATTTTTGTGGAAGTGACCAAAGTAAAGTACTATAGGGAAATATCCAGAAGCGAGCCTTCTTTTTCTAGGCGTGGGCAGGGGCATAGAATTATAAAATTTAATGTCAGAATGTGTACATAGTAAAATGATATTATACTATGCAAATTTTTACATAAATAATAAATACATAAATAAACAATAAATATTTAATAATGAATAATATAAATAATGAATACAGGTTTAAAATTTATATTGCCAACGATTTCACCAAGATTTCTATAATTTTCCAAAGATTTCACAAATATTACCAAATATTTTAAATATTTTGCAAAGATTTTCGCAGATTTTCAAAGGATTTCACAAAGCTTTTAATAATTTCCTAAAGATTTCACACGGATTTGATAATTTTACAAATATCAGATAATTCAAGAATATTCCATTTACTTCACAAAAATTTCAAATAGATTTCTCAAATTTCACAAAGATATCAATGAATGCTGAAGGATTTTAAGAAGATTTCAATAATTTACAAATATTATCAAATATCAAAAAAATATTTTTAATATTTTGCAAAGATTTCACAAACATATCCATAATTTCCTAAAAATTTAAAATATTTTAGTAAGACTTCAACGATTTCAATAATTTTACAAACATTACCAAATATTTCAAAAATATTTCGAATATTGTGAAAAGATTTCACAAAGATTTCACAAACATTTCAATAATTTCCTGAAGATTTTAAGAATTGCAATAATTTTTCGAAACGATTTCAATGATTTTCTAAAAATTTCAAAAAATTAATCATTTCACAAAAATTCCAAATAGATTTTAAACAGTTCACAAAGATTTCAATGATTTTCCAACAATTTGACAAAGATTTTGATAATTGTAATAATATTTCAAAACAATTTAAATTATTTTCTGAGAATTTCAAAGATTTCAATTGCTTCACGAAAAACTTTAAATGTTTTGCAAAGATTTTAGATATATTTCAAAAATTGTACAAAGATTTTAATTTTTTAAATATTATTTTTAATATTGCGCATGGATTTTAGATATGTTTCAAAAATTGTACAAAGATTTTTAAATTTCCAATAATATATTAGATATTTTGCAAAAATTTTAATGATTTTTTTTAAATTTTATAGATTTTAATTGATTCACAAAAATTTTTAATGGATTTTAGAGTTTACAAAGATTTCAATAATTTCCTAAGGATTTTACAAACATTTCAATCATTTCAAAAATATTATTAAATATCTAAAAAACATTTCAAATATTTCGTAATGATTTCCTGAGGATTTCACAAATATTTTAATGACATAAATTATTTCCCAAACATTACCAAATATTTCAAAAATTTTGAAAAGAATTCTAAAAATATCAAAAATATTTTTAACAAAATTTAATGATTTTCTCAGGATTTCATAAATTTCAAATAGATTTTAGAAAGAGTACAAATATTGCAATGATATCGCAAGGATTTCACAAAAATTCCAATAATTTTACAAATTTTATCAAATGTTTTTAAAACATTTTAAATATTTTGCAACAATTTCCAAAGATTTCAGAAAAATTTTATAAATCTTTCAATGATTTCGTGAAGATTTTTAAATTTTTGTAAAGATTTTCGATAGGTTTTAAAAAATGCACAAATATTTCAATCATTTTATAAAGATTTTACACAGATATAATAATTTTACAAATATTATCAGATGATCCAAATATATTTCAATTACTTCACAAAAATTTCAAATAGATTTCTAAGAGTTCACAAATATATCAATGAATGCCAAATTATTTTACAAAGATTTTAATAATATCACAAATATTATCAAATATTTAAAAAATATTTTCAATATTTCGCAAAGATTTAACAAATATATTAAAGATTTCCTGAAAATTTCAAATATTTTATGAGGACTTTAATGATTTTAATAACTTCGCAAGCATTACCAAATATTTTTAAAATCTTTCGAATATTTTGAAAAGATTTTACAAAAATTTTACAAATATTTCAATGATTTCTCAAAGATTTCAACAATTGCAATAATATTTCAAAACGATTTCAATGATTTTCTAAGATTTTCAAAGATTTTAATTATTTCACAAAAATTCCAAATATATTTCAATAATTTCACAAAGATTTCAATAATTGTAATAATATTTCAAAACTATTTTAATGATTTTCTGAGAATTTCAAAGATTTTAATTATTTCACAAAAATTTTTTAATGTTTCGCAAAGATTTCAGATATATTTCAAAAATTGTATTATACAAAGCTTTAAATATTCTTAATAATATTTTAAATATTTCGCAAAAATTTCTGACAGATTTCTAAACAATTTCAATGATTTTCGGAAAATTTCAAAAATTATAATTGATTCACAAAGATTTTCAATAGATTTTAGAATTTACAAAGATTTTAATGATTTCCCAAGGATTTCCAAAACATTTCAATAATTTCAAAAATATTATTAAATATCTAAAAAACATTTTGAATATTTCGTATAGATATTCCAAAGATTTTACAAATATTTAAATAATTTAAATAATTTCACAGACATCACCAAATATTTCAAAAATGTTGAAAAAATTTCCAAAAATATTTAAAATATTTCATGAACCAATTTTAAGGATTTTCTTGGGATTTCATAGAATTTAAATATGTTTTAAAGAGAGCAAAAAGATTACAATGATTTTGCAAGGATTTTACAAAAATTCCAATACTTTCACAAATATTATCAAATATTTTAAAAATATTTCAAATATTTTTCAAAGATTTCCGAAGATTTTAGAAAGATTTCACAAAGCTTTCAATGATTTCGTGGAGATTTTTAAATTTTCATAAAGATTTTTGATAGCTTTCAAAGAGCGCATAAATATTTCAATGATTTTTCAAACATTTCACACAGATATAATAATTTTAAAAATATTATCAGGTAATCCAAAAATATTTTAATTACTTTACAAGAATGTCTAGTAGATTTGAAAAAATTCACAAGGATATCAATGAATGCCCAAGAATTTAACAAAATTTCAATAATTTCACAAATATTATCAAATATTTAAAAAATATTATCAATATTTCACAAAGATTTTACAAATATATAAAACAAACATTACTAAATATTTTGAAAAGATTTCACCAAAATTTTACAAATATTTCAATGATTTTCCAAAAGGATTTACGACGATTTTAAAGGTTTCGTACAGATTTTAGATATGACTCACAGATTGTAAGAAGATTTTAATGATTTCCCAAAGATTTCAATAATTGCAATAAGATTTTTTAACGATTTTTAAGATTTTCTAAGAATTTCAAAGATTTGAATTATTTCACAAAAATTCCAAATAGATTTTAAAGAGTTCACAAAGATTTAATTGATTTTCCAAGGATTCCACAAAGATTTCAATCATTGTGATAATATTTTAAAACGATTTCAATTATTTTTATTAAATTTCAAAGATTTCAATTATTTCACAACAAATTCTTAATGTTTTGCAAAGATTTGAGATATGTTGTAAAGATTTTATAAAGATTTTAATATTTTTAATAATATTCTTAATATTTCGCATAGATCTTAGATATATTTCAAAGATTGTACAAAGATTTCAATATTTTCAATAATATTTTAAATATTTTGCAAAAATTTTAGACAGATTTTGAAACAATTTTAAAGAGTTTCTAAAAATTTTAAAGATTTTAATTGATTCAGAAAAATTTTTGTTAGATATTAGAGTTTTCGAAAATTTTAATGATTTTCTAAAGATTTCACAAACATTTCAATAATGTCAAAAATATTATTGAATATTTATAAAACATTTCAAATATTTCCTAAAGATTTACCAAGGATTTCACAAATATTTAAATGATTTAAATAATTTTAAAAACTTTACCAAATATTTTAAAAATTCTAAAAAGATTTCTAAAAATATCAAAAATATTTTAAAGCAATTTTCATAATATTCTTAGGACTTCATAGATTTCAAATAGATTTTAAAGAGAGCACAAAGATTACAATGATTTTGCAAGGATATTACAAAAATTCTAATAATTTCACAAATATTCTCAAATATTTAGAAAATATTTTAAATATTTTACAAAGATTTTCGAAGATTTCAGAAGGATTTCACAAAGCTTTTAACGATTTCGTAAAGATTTTTTTATTTTTGTAAAGATTTTCGATAGGTTTCAAAGAGTGCACAAATATTTTAATGATTTCTCAAAGATTTTACACAGATATAATAATTTCACGAAAATTATCAGATAATCCAAAAATATTTCAATTACTTCACAAAAATTTCAAATAGATTTCTAATAGTTTACAAAGATATCAATGAATGCCAGAGGATTTCACAAAGATTTCAATAATTCCACAAATACTATCAAACATTTAAAAAAAATTTAATATCTCGCAAAAATTTCACACATATATCAATGATTTCCTGAAAATTTTAAATATTTTATGAAAACTTCAATGATTTCAATAATTTTTCAAACATTACCAAATATTTTTATAATATTTCAAATAATTTAAAAAGATTTCACAAATATTTCAATGATTTTCCAAAGACTTTACGTAGATTTCAAAGGTTTCGTAAATATTTTAGATACATTTTAAAGATTGTACAAAGATTTCAATGATTTTCCAAAGATTTCAATAATTGCAATAATATTTAAAAACGATTTCAATGATTTTCTAAGAATTTTAAAGATTTCAATTATTTCACAAAAATTTCAAATATATTTTTATGAGTTCACAAAGATTTCAATGATTTCCCAAGGATTTCACAAAGATTTCATTTATTGTAATAATATTTCAAAACTATTTCAATTATTTTTTAAAAATTTCAAAGATTTTAATAATTTCACAAAAATTTTTTAATGTTTCGCAAAGATTTTAGATATATTTTAAAGATTGTACAAAGATTTAAATATTTTCAATAATATTTTGAATATTTCGCAAAAATTTCAGACAGATTTCTAAAAAATGTTCACGATTTTTTAGAAATTTCAAAGATTTCAGTTGATTCACAAAAATTTTTGATAGATTTTAGAGTTTACGAAAATTTTAATAATTTCCCAAGGATTTCACAAACATTTCAATAATGTCAAGAATATAATTAAAAATTAAAAAAAAAATTCAATTATTTTCTAAAGATTTCCTAAGGATTTCACAAATATTTAAATGATTTAAATAATTTCACAAACTTCACTAAATATTTCAAATATTTTGAAAAGATTCCTAAAAATATCAAAAATATTTTCAAGCAATTTTAATGATTTTCTTAAAATTTTATAGATTTTATATAGATTTAAAAGAGAGCACAAAGATTACAATAATTTCGCAAGGATATTACAAAAATTCTAAAAATTTCACAAATATTATCAAATATTTTTAAAATATTTCAAATATTTTGCAAAGATTTGAGAAAATTTCAGAAGGATTTAACAAAGCTTTCAATGATTTCGTGAAGATTTTTAAATTTTCGTGAAGATTTACGATGGGTTTTAAAGAATGCACAAAGATTTTAATGATTTTACAAGGACTTTACGAACGTTTTAATAATTTTACAAATATTATCAAATATTTCAAAAATATTTCAAATAATTTTCACAGATTTCACCAAGATTTCACAAATAATTTAATCATTTCCTAAAGATTTCAAATATTTCATTAATACGTCAATGATTCCTATAATTTCACAAGCTTTACCAAATAGTTTTTAAATTTTGAAAAGATTTCCAAGAATATCAGAAAGATTTCAAATCGTTTTTAATGATATTCTTGGGATTTTAAGGATTTAAAATAGATTTCAATAAGTGCACAAAGATTTTCCAAGGATTTCACAAATATTTTGATGACTTCACAAATATTATCAAATATTCCAAATCCTTTAAAAAGATTTCAAAAGATTTCACAAATATTAATGATTTTAAAACATTTCGAAAATATTTCAATGATTTTAAAAAGATTTCAAAAGTTTCGCAAAGATTTCATATAGATTTCGAAGATTTTACAAAGATTTTAATAATATCAATAATATTTAATATTTCGCGAAGATTTCAGACAGTTTTTTAAACGATTTCAATAATTGTAATTGTTTATGAATTTTGATGCTGTAAAGTGATTGTATAGTTACTAATTTATTGATCAATTAACATTTAAAAAACTGATATTATTGTACTGGAAATACGCTGAATATAAATAAAATGTTTATTATACAAACTATATCCAATATTCAATTGCATGACCTTGAAATAAATGATCAATTCATATTACTTAACAGAAAAAAATGAAAATAAAATCTTTGTGCAATTTAATGTTCTGAAGAAAATTAGTCAATAGTCAATTAATCAGTTCGCAACATGAAAAGCATTAAACAGTTATTTTTATTGAAACATCCAAATAACTTATACTTTATACTTTCTAAGCTTGAAATTTTATTACTGAGAATGTGATTTATTAATAACCTTTTATACTATATTTCGAAAAAATTACACATAATATTTAGGGATAATTTTGAAAATTGAATTTAGATACTCATTCAATCATTATTCTACAATTTTCATTCAAATATGCAAATAATATTTATTTAAATTTCTTTTTAAATTTTACTTTCATACCTAAAAATTTGATTTATCAGTACCTTCTATACTAATCCCGGAAAAAACTTAAACATGTTCATATATAATTTTAAAAATTAAATTCAGATACTTATTTCACAACATCAGCCGCATTTGAAAAATTGTGTAAGTGGAATAGGGGTATTTGTATTACAAATATTTTTTTATTATACAAATTATACAAAATATTTAATCGTATGACATTTCAGTAAATAATAAATTTATATTACTTTATTCACAAAAACTAAATTTTAATCCTTATTTAATTTAATATCGAGAAAAGAGTTAATTAGCTTATAATTGATTCTACATTTCACATAATAATTATAATAAGAACAAATTTTAAAGAATTTAACTTAATATATATTTCCCCAATTAAAACATTTGTTTATAAAACGAAGTGTCTCGTCGTCCCGAAATTCGGGAAGACTAGTCAAATATTTTTCATAAGCTTGGCTAGTCGTCCCGAAAATTCAGGACGACTAGTCCATCCCCTTTACCAAGCCCCCAATTTTTAGGGACGACGAGACACAGCTATTTCAAATAGCAATAAACTTTTATTATACAATTTATAGACAATATTGAATTGCATAACCTTCAAATAAATAATTAATTTAAATTACTTATAAATAGAGAAAATTTAACATTTAAACCTTCAAGAAATGGTTGAATTTTCAATTAAAGTAGAAAAATTTTAAACCAAATATTTGCATATTAAACTAAAGAAGAATCAACTTTTTACCGAAAATAGAATAGTTACATTTTTAGTTATCAAAATTAATTTTTAACCTAACTCGTTAATTTTCATTATGAATGATGACTCTTCAACTGAAATAGATAAATTTTAAACAAAGAAACATAAGTTTAAAAAAAAAACAATAAATTTAAAAACTGAAATACTTAAATTTTTAAAGTGACAAAAATTAGATTTTTACTGAAAAAAGATGAATTGTCAACCAAAACTTAAATAATTAGAGGAAAAAAATATATGATGCTAAAAAAGCAAGAAAAAGATTTAGAACTAAAATACAGACTTTTAAATTACTTTACTCTTCGGCTCCCTAGAGACAAAAATAACATTTGAAAAAAAAAATTAATAAATTTTCAACTAAAGTAGAAAAGTTCAATTTTCTCTTAAAAATCTAATTCTTCACAAAAAAAACGTGTTTTCAGCAAAATAGTTAAATTTTCTACTGGGATAGTTAAATTTTTAAATAAAAATAATTAATTTTTAACAAATTATTAAATCCATTGCCAACCAGAGATGAATTTCTAATCAAAATTATGAATTTTCAATGACAAATTTTTTTTAATACATGAGTTTAACTCTTAACTAAAGAGTTACATTTTTAAATAAGTAAATGGATCCGTTACCTATTGAAGACAGTCTTCCAGCACTTATAAAATTCACAAAAAGTAAATGTGTACTGAATTTTGGACGTAAATATACAGTGATGAATTTATAGAAAATTTACATTATATTAGATATTCTTAACATTAAAAATAATTAAATTAGATAGATATAATATAACACTTAAATAAAATATTTAAAAAAAAATCGACGCTAAAGTAAGAAAAAAAAATCACTTAGGGCACCACCAATTTTTGGCCCGGCACTGGTCTTTTCTCACAAGCGGTGATAATTTTGCTGTAGAGTATGTAAGGACTATTTTGATTGATACATACAGCGTTAAATGCATCTCATCAATCGATCTCGTTTATCGATCGTAAATAATTAAGTGATATGATCAATTTAAAAAAATAAATTATTATTATGCGTGATAAAATATTATTTTTTATTATGCGTAATAGACGAATGACAAATAGGGTCAATTAGTGGCGCTACCTCAGTGCTATATTATAGAGTACAATTAAATTATTTTTTGTGTACGATTAACTCTTTTAAAACACAAATTTAAAAAAAATATATAAAGTAAAAATTATTTAAATGTTTTAGTTAATTGCTAATTATGTTATAAACCGAATAATTAATATATGTATGCACATATGTTTTTTTTTTAGTTTTGAAGGTTAACAATTGAAGTAAATGTGCAAAAATAGAATTTGGAATTAAATAAAATATTGTAAACATCACTTGAATCTTTTGATAAAAATAATTTTTCAATGTTTTTTATGCTGTGAACTGATTGAATAATTATTATTTGATTGTTAAGCTTAAATTTTCTAAAAATAGTTTAAGAAGTTATAAATAAATGAAATTTTAAGAAATAAAGGTTAAAACTGAAAGTACATTTTTTATTTACTTTAAGGTTATGTAATTAAATATTGTCTATGATTTGTATAATAAAAGTTTTTTTCATTTAAAATACTCTCATGACTATTATATAACTTTTTAAAATGTTTGCGCTGTTGTGAAATGATTATCTGAATTCAATTTTGAAAATTATATGTACATATGTTTTAATTTTTTCTGGAATTATTATTAAATTTTATTATTAAGTTAAATGAGAATAATAAATACAATTTTAACTTAAATAAATATATACATTTATATAATGTAAACAGTTTTGGGATGCTTCAATAAAATGTTTAATTTATTATTGACAAATTAATTTTGCGAAAATATTAGATTACAAAAAGTTTGAATTTGCATTGTTTTTCAATTGAGTAGCACAAATGGATTATTTACTCCAAAGTGTTATAATTGAATATCTGATATTATTTTCACAATAAAATTTAATTTTTCCTTTAAAATACCTCTATTACAATTATGTACATTTAAAAATGTTTTCATTCTGTTAAATAAGTATTTGAAATCAATTTTATTATTTTTTAACCCTTATCAAAATCATATAATTTGTTAAAATATTTGTGATCTTGTAAAATGAGTGTCTGAATTTAATTTTCAAAATTATATGTACGTATATTTCAATTTTGTTTCTATTAGTTTGAAAATGTATTAGTAAATTGAATGCGTAGAATAAAAATCAAATTTTTTTTAATATACAATGTTAAAATTGTTTAAATGCTTTAATGAAAATAATTTATCAATGCTTTTCATGCTGTGAACTAATTGATTAATTACTAACAGATTATATTGAAACTTACATTTACTGGAATAAGTTTATTAGGTTATTAATAAATCAAATTTTCCAAAATAAAAGTTTAAATTAAAAATAAAAATAAAGTGAAAATCATTTCAATATTATAATGAAATGGACCCCTATCATCTCACATGAGGCAAGTCTCTCTGCGGCAAGTCACACATGCGGCATCTCTATCTATCGGCTTCTTCCGTGGTCAAACTCCCTACCCTTTTCCAACGATCGTGGAGGGCGGGAAGGCACCCCTGTGACTAGCTACAGAAATATTACTCGTCGAATTCCTTATCACTGGTGAGAGATGCAGCATGGGAGAGATGCCGCAGGTGTGACATGCTGCAGGTGTGACTTGCCGCATGTGACATGATAGAGACCCTAAAGAAATCTATAGTTCAATGCTTCTTATTTTGTGAAATGATTAACTAATTAACTGATTAATTTTTTTGACAATATGAAGTGAAGTGAAGATTGAAGTTGGTCTTTTTTTAAATAAGTAACATGAATTAATTATATAATTTCCGAATATATGAATAAATATTAGATATAATTTGTATAATAAAACTTGCAATATATTTAAAATGCTCCTATTCCAATTACGTATTTTTTCAAACGTGTCTTATGTTGTAAATTGAGTATATAAATTTGATTCTCAAAATAATCTGTAAATGTGTTTTAATTTTTTTCAAGACACTATAAAAGGTTGTAAGAAATCAAGTTTTTAGAAATAATTGTAAAAATTTTTTAAAATATAAAGTAAAAATTACTTGAATGTTTGAAAAAAAATTATAGATTATAGCTTAAATGAGTATCTAAATTCAATTTCCAAAATTATACCTGCATATTATGTATTCGAATCTTAAAAATGAGCATAAAAGTAATTAATAATTTAAATTTTGAAAATGAAATTTTAAGGTAAAAGAAATTATAAAGTAAAAATTGATTTTGAATGTTCTAAGTAATATAAGTATTGAACGCTTTTTATGTCGAAAACAGATTTACTTATTATTAACTTATTAATTTTATTACAATAATAAATTACATAAATACTAAATTTTAATTTTTCTTTCTTAGCAGCATAAATTGTTTATTTACTTTAAGTTTATATAATAGAATATTTGCTATAATTCACATAATAAACGTTTATTTATATTTAATTTTTTTTATTACAATTATATACTTAAAAACAAATATTTTTTCTGTTTTTGAATAAGGATTTAAATTCAATTTTTAAAATTATATGTAAGTGTTTCAGTTTTTTGAAAATTACTTTAAAAGGGGCCAGTACACGTCAGGAATATCAGGATCTGCAAATGGTCGTGCTATTCTAATGAGACCTGGTAAAAGAATAGTGCTATATAAGAGATATTTTGGGCTCAAATGAATTTTTATCAATCTTAAAAATTTTAGGAGTTACGCCGCATTGAATTTTGGGAATAAAAAAATAATTGACTTGGAATGATGATTGTTGTAAAGAAGTTATTTGAACAAAAACTGAATATTATAGATTGCTCATATATTTCGGCATTATTATTACACCCTTTTATAGATAAAGTGATACTCGATAAAAAATATATATGCCTCTTGATATTATTTGGTAATTTTTAGAAACAAATGATTTATTCAAATTCACATTTCGAACATCTGAAGTCAACAAAGAATATTTTTTTTTCTTAATTGTCCTTCATTTATGTTGTCAGAACCAGAAGAGTCTAACTTTTTTTTAATAAAAGGGGATTCTATTAGCAATCGTTTCATGTTGTGAACTAATCATTTAATTATTAGCTGATTAATTTTCTTTACAATATTGAAATACATAAAGATTGAAGTCTTATATTCTCTAATTAAGTAATATATGATAAATAAATAAAATGTATATAAATGCAAAAATATATTGTAAAAATTATTTGAATGTTCTAGATGAAATAATTTTCATTGCTTTTTATGTTGTGAACTGAATAATTAATAATTACCTTATTCTATAAAATCCTAAATTTTCTAGAATAAGTTTCAATTATTTGAACGTCTTAATAATTATTATTAAACAATACTCCTCATTTTGTGAACTCATTAATCAATTATTAGCTGACTAATTTTTTTCACAATCATAAATTGCATAAAGATTAAATTTAAATTCGTTTCATTTATTTACACGAATTGATTATTTACTGAAAGGTTATGTTATTGAATATTGGCTATAATTTGTACAATTAAAGGTTATTCATGTATAAAATACCTCTGCTTCAATTATGTAATTTTTTTTCAATGTTTATAAAGTTGTGAAGTTAGTATCTGAATTTAATATTCAAAATTTTATATAAATATGTTCTAATTTATACTGAAATTACCATAAAATACTTATAAATCAAATTTTTATGAATGAAAGTAAAAATTAAATAAAAAATGCAAAGTAAAACTTATTTGAATTTTTAAATAGAAATTATAGTACAGTGATTTTTATGTTGTTAGCAGTTAAGTTAATTAATAGCTGATTAATTGTTTTCACAAAATCAAATTACATAAAGATTGGATTTGTATTTTTTCAAATAAGGTACATAAATTGATTATTTTCTTCAAGGTTATGTAATTGAATTTTTGCTATGATTTTTATAATAAAAGATTCTGCGTGTTTAAAAAACCCTCATTTTAAATATATAATTTTTTGTAAATTTTTGTGATGTTGTGAAATGATTATCTAAATTTATTTTTAAAAATTTGTTTAAAAATATATACACATTTTTTTTAAATTGCTATAAAAGGTTACTTATAAAAATAATTGTTGAATGCTTTTTATATTGTAAACTGATTAATTGATTATTAACTGATTTATTTGAAACTTAAATTTTCTCTAATTAGTTTTAAAGCTCACACATTAATAAAATTCACAGAAATAAGAGTTCAAATTTTTAAAAAAGTATGATCTATAAGTAATTTAAATGTTTTAAGGGGAAAATATAGTTGCGATGCTTCTTATTTTAAAAACTGATAAAACTTAAAAAATTATTACCTGATTAATTTTATTACAATATTATATTGCATAAGGATTGAACTTCATTTTGTTTTAATTTAGTATATAAATTGTTTATTTACTTCAAAAGATTAAAGTTTAATATACTTCTGTTGAGTAACATATAAGAAATAAATTGATGTATAGAAATGTAATTTCAAGTTTAAAAAATATATGAAGTAAAAATAATTTGAATGTTTCAATTGAAATAATTGCTAAATGCTTTTTATGTTTTAAACAGTTTCAGTAATTGTTAGTCGCATTATTTCGTTAAAAATTTGAAATTAAATAAAGATTACATTTAAATTGTTTTTGAAGTAAGTCTCCATTTCAATTAGCTATAATTTTGATTTAAAAAGTGTATTCATTGTTTAAAATACAGATATTTTAATTTTGTGAAAATAAATTTCAAAGGTTATAACCAATCAAATGTATACAAATGCAATTTTAAATTCGAAGAAAAATGTAATGTCAAAA
>JAUELO010307112.1:0-15086 GCA_032357855.1 Amphibolips quercusostensackenii | reverse complement strand
CGCGTTGTGATAGCCTTGTGTTTACGTTTCTTCTGTATCACTTAGTCTTCTTTTTCTGTCTCCAAATTACACTGCACTGCCAAGTGGCAGTGAGTGTTAAAAAGGTGCGTGTTGGGTTGTTGCGTCCGGCATTCTCGAAGGAGCTCTTGTAACTGACCTTTTCACAGCTCTTAAGATTTCTTCATAGAGTTCCAGGTAGTGACTTTCCTCTTTTTTCTTTATCCCTTCTCTTGTCCTCTTTTCGCTTGTATATTCTAAAATCATTGGCATGGTACTGTCCTTTTTCTTTGTCCAGTTCCTCATTCCAAAGAATATACACATTTTTCGCAATTTTTATTTTTTTTTGATGCTTTAAGGTCCTTTATATAGGGATAGAAATTTTGCCATAGTGCTATTCAGAACATTCGACATATTATAAGCTCTCACTAAAACTTTTTCTCCGATTGTAGATTGTATGCCTTTCTTGTTTTTATTTAACCAAGCTAATTCCTTCTCTCTTTTCCTTTTTCTTCTCTTCCTCACTATCATAATCTGATCTCTCCTATTGAATTGTGGGTGTTGTGGTAATGGAGGCAGTAGATCGGTCCACCATCTTTTTGGCTTGCGCCCACAGTGTTTCGTATGGGGTCACTTCAATAGTGTCGTGGTGGTACTTATCGATTATTGTTTTAATGTGGTCCAATTAGTCAAAACAGGTACTGTGTTTATTTGGTGAAAGGAGTGTGCGGGAAAGTCGTGCTAGTTCTTGATTGACCCTCTCAACTATATTGCCTTCTGAATGCCTATTGACGTGAGAATTATTTAGATTCGCCTTACTTCCAGAGCTAGCTGACATTTTTTGCTGGTAACTGTATACCTCTGTCGGATAATATTCTGCAAGGCGTGCCAATGGTTTTGGTAAATTCATCTAGTTTTTTGACCGCCGCTTTACTAGTTGCCTTTCTCAAAGGATACAGCTTCGTGTATTTTGAAAAAGTATCGATCATGACCAAAAGATACTCGTATCCGTATTTTCTTTATGTAGGTGGGCTAAAGAAATCAATAGAAATTAGGTCTAATATATCATGAAATATTACTGGTTTTTGTAGTGCTTGTGATTCTTGCGTCAAAATTTTGTTACGTTGGCATGAGTCGCATGTAGTTAGCAGACTGCGTGTTAATTTGAACAGTCGTGGGCTATGAAATGAATCTTTGAATAGTTCATACGTTTTGTCCGCTCCAAGGTGGCCGTAGGCTATGCTACATCATATGATTAAGGTTTTCATTAAGTCAATGGATAAATATATATTTCATTTTAATTTTTGTTTACGTGATACAGTATATCATTTATTTTTGTCTGATCTATTCCTTCTGTTGTCAGAATGAATCTAAGAAATTTAATTTCGTTTTTTAGAAAATATAATTTCGTTTTTTAAAAAATATAATTTCGTTTTTTGAAAAATATAATTTTTCAAAATTAAGTGTTAAGGGGTACGGCCACAGTAGAATTTTCAAGAAACCGATTTTCGTTTTGGCTTAAACGATCCCTTAACATCGTAAAAATAAGCTACTTTTCGATTTATAGCAAAATAAATTTTTTCAATTAATTTTCAACGTATAACGTGGGGCCTCGTGTAGCACGCTCGTACTCTAATTTCCTGATCTATACCACTGGGCATGACTATCTATTAATCAATACATTTAGAAATGCATACAGAGGATTTTATTTTTTTACGAGTACGAAAATATACCTACAGAGCATCTCCGAATGCTATAAAAAAACCGCTGAAAGACGCTGTTCAGTTGCTTTTTGCTTTTTGAACGTAACACTTTAAACGCGTTTTTCTCAAAACAGCATTTTTCAAAACGGCTTGGCAAATAACTTTAACAATTCTTATCTATTCGATTTTAAATTTCAACCACATTTTTATGATTACATTTTGCAGAAAAGAACATATGAAATTTTAGATAGATTTGATACTTTTTATTTTATTAGCATTTTCATACGCATTTTTTCACTAAAAATTCAACTTTTAACTTCAAATATCCGCAATTTTCAAAAAAATCAATAATTTTACATTTTCGTATGTTCTTCTCTAGATATCATCATGTAAATTAACGGAAATTTTTTACTTTTGTTCTATGTTGAAAATTGTGGCTGCTAGCTGTCAAGCGGCGAAGCACATACAAAAAAAAGTTTCGAAAAGAAACTAACAGATGTCAGCCATTTTGTTTGAATTTTAATATATATGTATTTTATAATTTTTTGATGTTGGGGCTCCGTGTGCATATAATGAGTTTTATAAATTAATCTATTTTTTATACAAACAAAAAATTGTTGAATATACCCATGATTTCGCACCCGCTACTGTGGTCATTCCCCTTTGGTTATTATTTTATAATTTTTCTAGAATTTCTCTTTGATGTTTTGAATGTTGCTGGTGAGTTTCGGACGTGATGAGTGTATCGTCTACAAAAAGTTATTATGTGCTCGCCTATTTCGAGTACTGCATGATCGGAACTACGTAGGAGACCAGCTGTGCTTGTTTTGAGTCCAAAGTGTACCACCTTTAACTCATAGCTTCTTTTTCGGTACTTAATGCAGTATATTGGCGTGGATTTTGATGTAACTGAACTTGACAGAAGCTGCTCATTATATCCAAATTTGACATAATATTCATGCGCTTGCATTTTTGAAAGAGTGCTTCCGCTGGTTTAGGACACTCTGAGTACTCGATAAGTACCTTGTTGAGCTTGCGTGGGCCCAAACATAGTCTTATAGTGCCATCTGTCTTTATGACGGGTACTATTTAATTTATAGATAGACTTTTAGATCTTAAAATAATTTTTAGATGTAACATTCTTTGTATTTTTAAATATACCATTTCTCTGGGTGCTATTGGGATTATATAACTTTTTCCAATAAACGGTTTTCTTTTTTTTATTTTCAACTCGTGCTCATGTGTTGTTAACAGACCAGGTTCTTTTCTGAAAACACTTTGATGCTTCCATAATATTTGACGCAGTTCTTCTTTCTCTTCTTGATTTCGTTCAGGATTCTCTTTAACCTTTTCACATATCTTGTGCCATTTCACATAAAGAGATCATAATTTTTTGTGAGGTGATGTTATTTGGTTGTCAGGATCTTCTGTGTCTTCTAATGCATTGATATAAAATTCAAGGCTGCTTACTTTATGCTGCCTCTTTGAATTCCTCTGCACTTGATTTTGGGTGATTCTTATTACTGGTTTTCTGTCGAGATATGGAAATGTTAGTGTTTTTTCGTCTAAGTTAATGTTTGTGCGGTGTTCATTGAGAATTTCGATTTCAAATATGCAAATCCTTAATAATTTATGTACAAATAAAAAGGTAAATTGTATCAAAATGTTTGGTAATAGGACATACGCATAAATCTGTCCATCAAGTCGCACAGCTTTTTCCCCCTATAGGACCCACTACTGACACTCCTGCTAATGGTAGTCAAGAAAAGTGTTTGAATCTTTTCTTATTTGCATCAAGGAATTTCTTTGGCATACAAGTTATTTCAGCACCAGTATCAATCAATGCATTCGTCACTTTACCTGCTATCATTAGGTTAGCGGTATAACATTTGGTTTGGTTTCTCACTAAAATGATTTTGTCATTCTTTATTAGTTCTTTTCTGGTACTTGTAAGGACATTTATAGTTGTAGCCGCGTCAAAGTATTTGATTGAATCTACTGCCGCGGGCCTAGCTCGTTTCCCGTGTTCTGAAACGTTTCATCTATAGGATGATTGTTCTTCTCATGTTCCTGTATGGATTTTATTGCTATATTTTGCACGCAAAATTGTAATGTGTTTAATTGGGATGATTGCTGCTGTCTTCAGGAAGTGTTTTCATATGAGTTTCGGTGCCCCATGGGCCCCCGACGCAACGCATTTCAGGCATACTACTCGAGCGTGGCATCGCTCTCGTCGTCGATCGTGGCATCCAGCTGGCATGGTTTTCTTGGTTGCTGGTTTTCGCTCTTGAAGGCACGTTTCCTGTGTTGGGGGTCTGTCACGTGTTTAGTTGTAAGCTGTAACTGGGACTTTTATTTTTCCTTCCTCGTCCATCTGCAGTGTGGACGTTTAAATTACTAATTCTGTCAAACGCTTTGAGCAGTTCAATTAATTGTTCGTAGTAGTGAATACCATGACCGGTTATGGCATATTTTATCTCTTTGCTGGAATGTCTCGCCAGTTTTCTCACAACTTCCCCTTGCTTTTGAAGTGAATTCATACGTTCACATTTTCAAACATTTTTGTTGGATATTCTGCTCTCAATTAATCGCGATTTTGTTGGTAATGTTTGAATCGCAGCTTTTTCTTTAACTCGTGTTGCGTCTTTTCTTCCTAATAGCGTTGCTGAAATTTAGTCAGAAAAGATCCTAAGCTAGTAACGTCGTTTTTTATAACTACCCACTAATCATATATTGGTCCTGGGAGGGACTTCTCGAATAGATATTGTGCATCACATTTTCTAGGACGAACTACTTTCCAGTATTAGCGCAATTACATTATGTATTCAATCGGACTTCCTTCACCGTTATACTCTGTAAGTATATATTTAATATTAGGTTTATGACCTGCTGTAGATTGTTGGTGCCTCTTTTTATTTCATTTTGTATCATGCTGTCCTTTTCTAGTAATTGTTGATTATAATATCTTCTATTTTCTTCCAACATTTTCTGTGTTCGTACTTCCAATTCTTCTGAACGACGATTATGATTCCCTATAACTGTTCTTGATTGACTCCTAGAAGAACAGGTGGAATCATTCAAGTTTCTTCTTCATTTTTGTAAGGATATGTTTTGAACGGTAGTATTTTAGTCTCCTTAACTACTTTCTTTATTTGTCGCCATTTTTCTTCCTGCTCTCGCTGAGCGTAGATTTGTTTTCGTCATTTTTGTAAATTTTATTATTCTTGAAAAAATGTTGTCTTTAGGTGATCACCGTTGTTATAAAAGAGAATTTACTATTTTTCCACTGTTCTTACAATTCTATATTCGCTAATGTTCACGAAAGGACACTTCAATATTACGCGCTTGCACAATGTTTTTATTTTACATATCTATAGTGTGAGGTCGATAAAATATGAGTGCAATACCTCTTATTAAATTAATTTCTCTGTTCCATTGTTTATTTGCACGTTGTCTCTGTAAAGAGAATTTCAAGTTATTTATTGTAATAATTAAAGGCCTGAAGCTTCGATAGTCGTATATTCTTCGTACGATGCATTGTGTATTTCACTTACTGATATATCTTTTTGCATATTCGCTTAATCTTTTAATTGATTTGTGTTCCTATTTTTACGCTCTTCTAATCACTTGTCTAATTCTTTCATACCTTTAGGCACATTTCTCTAACTTGTCGGAGGTGGTAAGTACGTTCTTTTCACATTGCCTTTAAAGAATGCCTTAACTATAATTTTTTTGCACCATGTTATTTAAAAGAAAACTGTGCTCTCTTTTCCAACTCTCATGCCTTACACGTTGTAACCCAGTAATAACTTGAAACTTTGGAGTTATATATTTTTTATTAAACAAGTTTTATAATTGTTCAGTTAATATTATTCAAAGAATAAGGGTTTCCCATGGGAAAGAGAATAAAAGTAAGACTCATGTACATGTGCTTCTGTATTTGAGAGTATCCTATTCTCCACTAGCTTCACAATTCATTTTCTATGCCCTGAGTGTAACTCATATTAATCCTCTACAGGAGCTAATAATGAATGCATTCATTTTGATCGTACCTTATATTTTAAAAGAATTCCTGTTCTGAAACTTCTTCTCTCTGCTATCCTTTCATTATCACGTAAAAATGATAAAATATTTTTGAAGTAAATTCTTAGACCTAGCTACTTTCGCAAGCAGGAGATTGAATTCTTGCCTGTGTGCAGATAGTCAAATGCTTAGAATCAGAAAATCATAAAATCCAAGTTTATCAACCGGGTAAGATAAAAAAGATCATGCACTGCTTTTCTGTTAGTCTATTATGATTAAAACTTTAGCAATATTGTACAAGAAGAAAAATCTTGGGTATTCATTTTAGATTGAAGAGGTTCTCAGCAGAACGATAAAAAAAAGTTTCCCTGAGGCAAAAGAATCAACCTGTGAAATAATAATCGCAAGATGGATTTTTGAAGGGATTTTATGTATTGCGGAAAATTCTCTAAGTTCACAAGTACTCTTAGACTTAAGAAGAGGTACGAGACAAGTTGCAAGGAAAACAGTATTTTTTGTCTTCTCTTGAGGTACCTCGCAAGCTACGTTGCTTCGCCCACGAAACACCCGACTTCTCGTTATTAGTTGCGTGGCTCTCTTTATAGAACGTGCCCAGGTTTTGGAGTCCCACTACTTGAGATGATAATTTGGTGATGATGCAACACTGTTTCATTTGCCTGAGAGTAAAAAATTTCGCCTACGAGTAGGCTTATGATTGTAACTCACGGTTTACAATATTTGATGAAAATGAATAAAAACTACAACTACTTCACTCAAAAATGCAACTACACTCAAAATATTAGAAAAGTGTTCAGTATCGAAATTGAGGTCAGATTTACTTGAAAAGAAGAAAGCCTAATGACATCCCGAAAAACCCTGAGATCTTCGACAGGAGCGCTATACAATACCTTGGCGTTGGACAGACCTATACATTACCGGGCGTGCCACAGAGACGCATTTAGGACGTGAAATGTATAAATGATACTCTTTGATGGAAATATAAACATCTCATTCGACAAATTTAGTATTTGGAACTTAGATCCCTCGATATAGGGATATGAAAGTTTTTGCATATGAAGAAAAGCATGCACCTTAAGTCTTCTGTTTCGCGACTTTACATTTTACGCCGCCAAGGTAGTCGCGGAATACTAAGTTGATTACTTTGAAAAACCAAGTCTGTTTTTTCAAAAATTAACTTAGCTTTCCAAGTCCAACTTTTTTGTTGAAATCTTTTCTTTTTGGGTTGCAAATTAGATTATTGTTGTAAAAAATTTGAGAATTCGTTCACAAATTATTTTTTTAGTTAAAATTTTTTTTACTTTGACTGAAATCTATTTTCTGGTTGAGAATTCAACTCTTTGATCAGAAATTTGTCTTTTGGATTTAAAAATTATTTACTCTTGGTATAAATTTGGTATAATTGGTCCAAGAATACAAATAATTAATAAAAAATTAATCTGTTTTGTGTTTGAGGACTCAACTTTTTTGTTGGAAATTTGTCTTTTTTGGTGAAATTTAACTTTTTTATTTAAGAATAAAAATATATTTTTGTTAAAATATCAACTATTCTGTTAAAAAGCCAACTAGATGGATAACCTTTTTTGCGTCTTTAACAAAAATACATATTTTTTTGCTGTTCAAAATTCATAATTTTAATGAAACATTTAACCATAGATGTAGTTAAAACTTATTATTTTGTTGGAAATTCAACTTTTTAGAATAAAAATTTAATTTTAGAAAAAATCGTCCTTTTGGATTGAAAATTTCGGTACACTTACAAGTAGCGCTTGCTTTCAACTACAAACTACAAAAAATTAATAAAAATCATGGCTTTCTAATTTGTTTCGACAACCGTTTAAAATTTTAAACAAAAGTTGTAGAACTTGTTAAAATACAAATGAAAAATTTCGATATTTTTTATGCTAAATATGATGTTTGCGTGCTTAGTGTTTTGTTATAGACGCTTGTTACCCTGAGTAGTGTAAATTTTATGTGATGAATTGTGACAATAAAGGGAAGGTGTAAAGAAAGTGTTTGAAATATCGTGACGCAGTTTTTGTACGGCCAAAAATTGCCACAAAAAGGGTTCGTAATATCCCAAAATAGGAAAATGTCATTTAAAAAAACAATTATTTCTTTTTTTTGCAGAATTAAGTATACAACCTAGTAGCGATTGTTCTAATACTCTCCGCCCAGGTCGTTGCTTACCCTCTTTTCCTTCTTCTCGCATACCTCAGTATCCTGCAGAGACCGATTCTTGTCTACGTGACAGGTCCTGGTCCCTAACTGCCAGGCCTTCTCCTGCCAGGTCTGCTTTTGCGAGGCCTGCTCCTACCAGGCCTACGCCTGCCACGCCTACTCTTATTAGTAGTCCTGATTATCAGGTACTTGGTTATAGATTTGGGCAAATAAGACTTATTTGTCTTATTACCCGTGTCAATCAGTACAAGCGACTCGAATTTCAAAGATACACTGTTCCCGTTTTTTACCACTATCACAGCAATTAAAAAAAGTGTCTTAATGCCCCTGCCAAGCGCAGAACAAATTGTATTCACAACATCTAATAATAAAGTATTAGCAATATTGGAAAATAATGGTACTCTAAGCGGATAAAAGCACGATTCCAAAGGGAAAACTGGAATCGAAATTTGCCATTTGTTTTTTTGCTAAGTCTATAGTACAGTTTACTATAGCTTCTCAAAAATTATACGAATTCTAAAATATAATTTCACAGCTCTTATAAATAATACCTTACTACAAAATTAAATCATTGTAACTCTTGTCAATGCAGAGTATTTGAAAATGTGTCACAATAAAGGCCTTTAGATTTGAAAAATTGGGAAAAGCCAATACGTCGGATTAAAAAAAAGAATCGCGTTCTTGAAAAGTTTTTCCTCAAGTTACGTCTGCACTTGTTGATATGATTGATTTTTCCATGTTAAAAGATAGGTAAGTTCAATAATAGGCGATGATGAAACTTAAAGAACTGTTTTGAAAAATTAATTAAATTGAAATAAATTATAATTAAATTTTGGTTTCCTAAAAGGAAAGCATCTGACTTTTGAAACATCAACATGAAAATTGAATAAAGGATCTTCTCAACGCCATCGAGGTCTTTTTATCTGGTCTGAAGTAGGTCATAGTTCACCTTTTACTTTATTTATTATTTATTTCAAACTCATAAATCTGTCAAACTTATACAAAAGGAAAATTGAAAACTTAAAGCCATTTATTGTATGAGGCATGATTTCTCAACTTCCATCTATTTTGGTAATTCATTGCTCTTATAATACTAATAAAAAAATGTTTTTTTTTCACTGCAGTCAAATTGCCAAATTATTTATTTTATGATTCAGTGCAGCATTATTCGTCATTAAATATTTAGTAATATGTATCACTTAAATGAAAAATTCTTCAGAATTGTGATCAAAAAATGTATTTTATTCTTAATATTAGAAACTTGCTATGGAGATTTTAGTAGGTTTTTGACTGCATAAGTTAATCAAAAATTAAATATAATTTATACATGGTTAACGAATTCTAAGAGAAGAAAACGATAAATAAGTAAAATTAAATAGAAGTACCTAACTAGTAATATTTATTGAAATTTTTCAAAATACAATGCACCAAGCAAGTACTTATTTATGACCCTAAAAGTACTATTTACGTATAAGATTGTTTTAAAAGTGGCAATGCAGTTTATTTAAAAATAATTAATTCAAAAATAAAGGTATTGCTTGTAGTATAATTAATGTAAAATTTTACAAATTCAAAAAGTTTTAATCTAAAATATAATTTTTTGGAATTCGCAAATACTATTATAGATATCAAATTTGTTTTTAATTTGTTACTAATATTCATCTAATAAGACGTTTTGCAACGCATTTATGTATGTTTTTAAAAATTATTTAAATTGTATATGTGTATAGTAAATATTTAAATGATGATATGCTTACAAATTGTAACGTGTAAACTTGACCTTATTTACAATAACACAATCATTTTAATTTCACTTTTATTTATAATTTTATTTATTATTATATTGATTTTTTTGAATATAATTAAGTCTCATTTAGAGTAATAGTTCAAGTTCAATTTGGGGAACGTAGTGATTTTTTTTTTTTGTAATCAAGAAGATTGGGGGGGGGGAATTCGTTCAGAAAAAATCAATTGTCGATTTTTATAATGATAATCTGAGGGACCTAATATCAAACCAGTCAAGCAAAAGTCCAGTTTTGATTCGGGATTCAGGATAATTCCAATCATAAGTGCTGGAATATTCATTGCGTAAATTATTAGGACCAAAATCCTGATTTGAATGGACAAAATCAATATCATGCTTGGAGGGTTACATGGCCCACTCTAAAATTTGTACAGAACCTTCTCAATACAATTATAAATCATTGCAGGCCGAAAAAAAGCTATAAAAAACGGTCCGACTTTAAAAAAATTCAATAGGAATTCTAATAACGAAGTAAATTTCATTCCTAAAAATGAATAGTTTTTGAGTTATTAGTAATTGAAAAAAGTTTAATTTTATACGCCTCATAAGTTCCTAAAATCATAGTATGAAAATTGAAAATATCATATTAAAACAAAAAAATTTGCGTCAATTATTTTTCTCTCAAAATGCAAAAAGAATTTTTCACTGCACTCTATTTTTCAGTTGTGAATCTGATATGGAATCACCCATGAGGAGAATATATTTTTACCTTCTAAAAATTTAAAGACACGAATAGGAACTCTCCTATGTAATATTCGTAAACTTGTGTTCAAGTATAAATTTAATCCTGCGAATAGACTACATGATAAATATAATCTCAGATAGATAAGCATAAAGGCCATAAAATCTACGAGATTCTCTGAATTTTCTGAATGTTGGTCAACTGTTCTTTTAATCGGCAGTATCCAATAAACATCCTCACTTCTGCATAAAGCTATATTATTTCTATGTTCGACTATTCTTTACTTATCTATCAAAATGCATCGCATGTGAATTTTCTGAAATGCACAGTTTTCTTGTCCCCTCTAAGTATCTAGAATTCTCTTCTAAGAGCCATTTTCAATAGCTTCTTTTACTAATGCGTGCGAGATACCGCAGTAAGGTTGCGGGCCAAATAGGAGCCTTAGCCAGTGCATCTGTTTTTGCATTACCTCAAATATATTCATAGCCGGAAATCCAGATCAGACTAACCCAGTTTCCAGCGTCAACATTCAAAAGATCTTGTAAGCAACTCTAGAGTGTTATGAATGTAAAGTCTTCAGATGCAAGAGCCTTAAGTGCACCTTGTCTATTAGAAGGAACTATGCTCTATGGTATATGCCCACCTACAGCTTTTATCTAGGCAAGTGTTAATAGCTTCATTTGAGCCTGAAAAACTGTAGGAAATGTGCCTAGTGCTGTTTTTTTTCAGCCCTGGGTTTTTTTGCATAGATTCTAGCTCCTGTTTCCAAAGAGTCTTTTGAGCCGTCTGTGTACCAAACAATACCGTCTGAGCTAAGTGATTCTTTTTTTTCCTTTATCATGCTATTCTCTTATTGTAGGATCATGCAGATCTATTACCTCAATATCACAACGGTTACCTCCTACTAGGATTTTATAGATTTCCTCTGCCGCATTCTTTCTTAAGAAAAAGTGCAGCGTCAGACTGTCCAGGGCGACTTATATCTGAAGACTTTTACAAACTCTGAAGAATTTAAAATATTTTGCAGTATTTTAAAGGATATTTTTAGAAAAAATTAAAAAATTTATTAACAAGAACTTAACATATTTTAAAAGATTTAAACGAATTTTTAGTATTCTATGGTATTTCAAAAGATTTGAGAATAATTATCTGAAATTTTATGTAGAAAGGTAACGCAAAAAACAGCGACTCACATACTTGGTTAGGTTATGGATCAGTGTCAGTCCTCTATTTTGCCGACTGAGTAAAAGACTGTCGATAAATTACTGTTAACTGTTTTACTAGGTGATTATCTTCAGAACCGCCCTAGCTTATCTGCTACTTGCCTCGACCTCATCTGGTCAAAGTCGCTGCTCGCCAGTAGCTGAAGGCTACTGGCGTATAACTCGTATTCTGTACACAAAATTGCTTTCCGATAGTCAGCAGCTTAGACTTGTTGAGTGTGTAATGACAGATGTGCTGTTGGCGCCTTACTGTCGCACTCTGATATTAAAATACCTGACAGATGTTATGCACACGAAAAAAAGAATTTGACGCATACCAACATGTAGACGCATACGTACATGTAGAATTTGACGTATACCAAGTCTCATACTTGAAATCATAAAACTCTATGCTATTACAGTAAGGTGGCCAAACACCAAGCTACAAGTAAATGAGTGGTTTTATTCTCAAATCATACAGTTTAGACTTTGAATGCATAATATTATACGTATTTTAAATAGCGTTACCTCAAAACTAAATTACTTCAAACTAACGTAGCGTAAGACAAGATAATACAATAAAAGCAAGTGTGTTTTCCCTGTGTAGTCAATAAAACACTGAATGCAGGACCTGTACTGTATTGCCCAGCCTAGCTAGGTTCTGAGCTGCTGCATTCGTCTTTCAATCATATAAAATGCCGTTAGTTTTGTTTGACGGCTTACATCCGTCAAGGTTCTTGCAGCATTGTACACACTTTAATTGATAGTTTAAAAGGTCGAATTCTTTGATAGAATCTCCACGAAGCCTATCATTCAGTTTGGTCAGATCTTTAAGCTTGAGAGGATCCTGGATGTTCATATTTTTTTTCGTCTTTAAACATCGCTTTTCCTCTATTGGATTTTTGTGCGCGGTTGGTTTCAGTGTCGCTCTTTTTTTCTTGTAGCTGGCTTGTTATAGCTGCGCTTAAGTAGACGCTTCACTCCCATAACTTATTTTCAGAGTGTTTCTGGGGACTGTCTCGCAGATGTTGATGCGAAAAATGCGAAAGCACTTAGTGTTTTTTGTACCACAAGGCATGTAGTCGTGCCATGTAACCCTTTCGTTCAGAGGCAATAAGTTTTTAGAGAATTGTTTGAACAGTATTCTTTACATCATAATTATTGCTAATGGGAAGTTGGTGAGAAAATAATCGGCATTTTTCTTGGCCTCCCGTTATTATCACCCTTTTCCGATTTTGGGGATTCGTGTAAGTATCGAAAAAAATTATTGGCTATGACAGTTACAACAGATTCACCAAACGAGAACTCACTAAACATAAACAAATAACTCAGTGTATCAATTTGTTGTGGTCAACAATTATTTTTCACTGAGTTTAACCTGCCTTATCACTATAATTACATTTATTTTAAAAAATTTCTAAAAATTGAGAATATATGAAAAATTTTTTAATATATAAACATTTTTTTAATTTACTTATAAAATGAAAATACAATTTCTGAGTATTGAATATAGCCTCATAAAGAAAAGCTTGAGTGCCATACAATCCATAAGATTTAGAGTTTTTAATCTTATCACGAAATAAAGTACGCATTGGTTACACAGTCAAGATTAGGTTTTGATACGAAGAGATACGGATCGTTTGTACTTTGGTCTTATACTTGGTGATGAATTGCATTGGTAAGTAAATTTATATAATATACAGTTTAAATGATATTTGCAGTTTTTTCGCAAAACAACAATCTATCTGATTGAATCTGTAAATTATCTAAAATTGATGAGAATATAAACTAAATTTATTTTAGACAACTGTGCACCTGAACGCAGACGGTAAACTTTTAACTGATTACGTCGAAACTTAAATGAGAAATGATCTCACACACCCATCTGCAAACGTACATTTAATGGTATCTTTACGTCTACGTATACAGATGGTGTACTCGCAATCGTGCCTAATGAAAGTCAAAGGCGAATAAATGGTACCATTTCAGCTGTCTATAATAAAATTTAGACTTGCACAGATGGTGCACCTTCAAATGTGCAAGTACACAAATGGCACACTCTAAACACTGCACGATAAAATTGATTTGATGTTGAAATTTTTTTTGTGAAGAATTAGATTATTGTCATAAAAATTGAAGAAATTGTTCAGAAATTAATTTTTCGATTAAAAATCTTTCCTGCCTTGATTGAAATCTATTTTTTGGTTAATAATTCAACTATTTTATTAAAAATTGGTCTTTTGATTTTAAAAATGAACTAAGTTTGTTATAAATCTTATCCTTTTGCTTTTTAATAGAGAAAGTTTGGTAATGGTAACATTTTCAAAAATTCCTAAATTCATTTATTTAGACTTGCCTCTGTTCAAAAATGTCTAATACTAAGTTCTAAAAAATTGCCTAAATATGTGTGAATGTGTGTGTTTGTGGATGGACGTGTTTGTGGATTCCTGGATGTGCAGATGTGTAGATTTTACACTTTTTTGTGAACACGATAACTTAAAAACGGTTGCAAATAAATTGATAAAAGTTGGAGGGCTTATTTTTATCGTTGATATCTTGAAACTGACCAAAGAATTACAAAAAAGTATTTACGGCATTATTTTCTAGCGCTTTATAATATTTTAAAAATCCGTTTTCTTATAGTAAATTTTTTTTATCAACATAATTAAAAATTGATGTAAGAATATAAAAGATTCTGTTACAATCCATAGAGTTTTTTGTACGTTTTTTAACGTTTTCTAGGGATTTGCTTTAGTCACTTTAGTATTTGGAGGTGTTTCTATTTCTTGTTGTTACGTTGTGATGAAACGAAGTCGCGTTGTGATAGCCTTGTGTTTACGTTTCTCCTGTATCACTTAGTCTTCTTTTTCTGTCTCCAAATTGCACTGCACTACCAAGTGGCAGTGAGTGATAAAAATATGCGTGTTGGATTGTTGCGTCCGGCATTCTCGAAAAAGCTCTTGTAACTGACCTTCTCACAGCTCTTAAGATTTTTTCATAGAGTTCCAGGTAGTGAATTTCCTCTTTTTTCTTTATCCCTTCTCTTAAAATCTTTTCGCTTGTATATTCTAAAATCATTGGCATGGTACTGTCCTCTTTTCTTGTCCAGTTCCTCATTCCAAAAAATATACACATTCTTTGCAATTTCTTTTTTTGATGCTTTAAGGTCCTTTATATAGGGATAGAAATTTTGCCATAGTGTTATTCAGAACGTTCGACATATTATAAGCTCTCACTAAAACTTTTTCTCCGATTGCATATTGTATGCCTTTTTCATTTTTATTTAACCAAGCTAATTCCTTCTCTCTTTTTTTCTTTATTCTCTTCCTCACTATCATAATCTGATCTCTCCTATTGGATTGTGGGTGTTGTGGTAATGGAGGTAGTAGATCGGTCCACCATCTTTTTGGCTTGCGCCCACAGTGCTTCGTATGGGGTCACTTCAGTAGTGTCGTTGTGGGACTTATCGATTATTG
>JAUELO010307022.1:0-15086 GCA_032357855.1 Amphibolips quercusostensackenii | reverse complement strand
TCATTTTTGGGTGCATAATTTTGGTTGATGCAACTTTTGTCTTATTTTGCATAGTTTGACCGCAAAATGGAATTTTTTAACTTTCATTATTTTTTGTGCAATTAAAATTTTCGATTTTTCAGAAAAATTCAAAAGTTGTTATGATAATTTTATAGGGTGTTCAAAATTTAACGTTTCTCTTTCTCTGACTTTTTTTCGTATCATGCGCGCGATGAGAATGTGGCCGCCAGAGGGGCAGATTTTTCATTCATTATTCAATATATTTTGTGCAAAAATTTTAATTTTCGATTTTTTTTTTAATTTAAAAATTTGTTACAATAATCTTGTAGGACTTTTGAAAAGCAACGTTTTTCTCTTCTTGACGTTTTTTCATATCCTGCGTTGTTTGGCTAAAAAATTGCTTTTTCTTTTGTTTGTTTAAATTTTGAAAAAACTATGTCTTAATTTTTTTTCATCAAAAAAAGTTATAAGGATAAATTGTTTTTCATTTTAAACACTATTCATAACGCTAAATGGAATTTTTAAATTTCGAAAAAAAGTGTTCTCAAAAATTTTCAAAATGTCCTTACATTTTGAATTTTTATCCAAAATGTCTGGCTAACGAACTTCACAGGCAGACAGACACACAGACAGACACAATTGTAAAAACTTGTTTTTCGGGTTCAGGGGATCTCAAAACGTTGACATTTGAGAAAAACCGGGAGGGGGGGGGGCAATTTTACACAAATCTAATACCTTCTCATTCTGGGATGAGAATTTAAAAATATTACCATTTCACAAGACCGCTGTGTTAGGGCTTCAGATCATTTTACATCTAGTAGACTTCAAGGCTCTAAAATGTTCTCATAATAGTCGGGATCGAGTGATTTTTCACGAAAATAGACTCCTTACGATGATACTTTGCAAATTGACTACAATTATCCATTATTCAAACAATTTTTATAAACAAATTTAGAGTTTGTCGATTTTTCATACGGAATCAACTAAGGAATGTCTTTTGATGGCTCTTTGCTGTGATTCTTTAGAAATTGACGATAATTATTAATTATTTGATTAATTTTTATTTTAAAAAACACAGTTACAATGAATGAGATCAGTTTCTGTATGCGGGACCAACTACAAATGTCTTTCCGTTGACTCTTTGCTGTATTTATTTTAATAAACAAATTTATCTGCTCGCAGCGGGGAGCCTACCACGAAGCCTACCGAGGTACCCGGACCGTGTTGGCATCCTCCTACCCGGGGTAGGGTACCCTACCGCGGGCAATACTTTGGAAATCGCTGTAGTAGACTATTATACGCGCGCGCTAACTTAAATATTTATTTTTTTTATTTACCCAATTTTCGAATAACTATTTATTTGTTAAAAGTTTTTAACTACTTAAATGCTTGCTGAAATTAGATTCTGAAACAATGTATTCAATAAATCCGTGTAACGCAGAATTTTTTAATTTACGATTACTATTACTGACACAGTAAAGGGCGAGATACCATTTTTTAAATATTTTAAGTGCACGACTTAAACGTGGTGGTGCATCTGTAGACATGAAAATGTCTAAAAAATAAATTATAATACCATGAATACGAACAATACATCATCATAAATTTATAAACAATGCATCAAGATATATTGATAATTCATTAAAATATATTGGTTCTGCACTTTCAGGCTGTGTAATTTAATATTGTAAAAAAAATTATTTTGTGTATAATGACATTTGCGGGTACTTTCACATAAATTTTTGTAAATCAAGGGATCGATATACTACAGCTAAATCATGAACACATTATTACCCATAATTTCTAAAATTATATTCTGATCCGATGCTTAATTCACAATATGAATATCATTAAACATGTATATGCATTAAAATGTTTAAATACTTTTTACGTTATATTTTTTAATTTGAACTTTCTTTTTTTAAAATATGATTTTTAAAAAAATCTTTACACCAATTTAAAAAAATAAAAATTTAAGTAGAAATATAACAGCGTATCAAAATACATTGACACATAATTAAAACATATCTACATATAATTTTGAAAATTATTTCAAATACTTATTTCACGGTTATTATTGTAAATCAGTGCATCAAAAAACATCGCTAAATCATTGAAACATTATTACCTCTAATTTTTAAAATTATATTCCAACTCAATACTTAGTTAAACAAATATAAATCATTAAAAAATAACTTGCTTTTAAACTTTAAAATAATTCAAAAAACAACAGCGTACAAAAATACATCGCTAAATAATTAAAACATAATCTACATATAATATTGAAAATTAAATTCAGATACTACCTTTCTTTTTTCATAGTTATCTCACCGGTAAATTAAGTACCACTTCTCCATGCTTCAGGGAAGTAAATTGAAAAAATTAAAACTTCGATAAATTTAGGCTTGAAATCTTTTCTTTAGAATAAAACTAAGAAAGTTTTAATTATACATATTATAGCCAATATTAAACTACATACTTTAGATATGAATAAACAATTTATGTTGATTAACCAAAAAAATTAAAATGCAATCTTTATGCAGTCAATATTATAAAAAAAATGAATCAGTGTTTAATAAGTTTGTTTCCAACATGAAAATCAATAAACAATTATTTTCTTTAAAACATTTAAATAATTCCTACTTTATATTTCAATGAAAATTTAAATTAATTTATAAAATTTGCAACTAATTTTGGAAAAAACTAAAATCATATTTACACATCATTTTGAAATCTAAATTCAGAGACTCATTTTATAAAATCACTAACAAACATTAACAAAAATTACATAATAGGAATCGAGGTATTTTAAATATGAATAAACTTTTATTATCCAAATTATATACAATATTCAATTATATAAACTCGAAGTAAATAATCAATTTATGCTCCGTAATAAAAAAAAATTAAAATTAAATCTTGATGTTATTTAATATTGTGAAAAAAATGTATAAGTCAATGTTTAGTCAGTGCACGACATAAAAAGCAATAAAAAATATTATTTTCATTGAAACATTTAAATCAATTTTCCTTTAAATTTTTTCATTAAAATTTTATTTCTGAAAATTGAATTATGAATCAACTTCTACACTAATTTTCAAAAAAATTAAAAAATAATATTTAGATACAATTTTAAAAATTGAATTCAGATTTTCATTTTAGCAGTAATTTATAAATTCAAACATTGAAATAACTTTTACTTTAACTTTTTTTTTATCTTTACTTTTATTTTTAAGAATTTGATTTACAACTTACTTTTTATGCTAATTTTAGGAAAAATCAAGACATATTTATATATAATTTTTAAAATTAAATTCAGATACCCATTTCACAACATCAGACACGTTTGAAAAATTATGTATAGGTATAATAGGGGTATTTTAAATATAAATAAACTTTTATTCTCTAAATTATATCCAATATTAAATGACATAAACTTCCAGTAATTAATCAATTCATGTTACTAAATTTTTTAAAAACTAAATTTAAATCCTTATTTATTATAATATTGTTAAAAAAATTTTGAAGCTAATAATTAATTCATCATTTTGCAAAAAAAGAAGCAGTAAACTATGAAGTCCATCAAAACATTTAAATAATTTTTGCTTAATAATTGTTTTTCATTTTTCATTCATCAAAATTTGATTTATTGATAACCTTTTAAACAAATTTCAGGAAATATACGTTTTTATAGAATCAGTTAATAATTAAGTAATTAGTTCACAACATAAAAGAATCATATTATTATTTTTATTGAAACATTCAAATAATTTTTACTTAAAATTTTTCTTCAACTTTAACTTTTATTGATAAATATTTCATTTATTAATAACATCTTTTAAAACGATTTTAGGAAATTTAAGTTTTGAAAGAATAAATTAGTCATAATATAATAATGATAAATGTAAATAATAAAATAAGTTTTAACATTATTTTTATTTAAAAATCAAAACGATACAAGGAATAAAATTAGAGAAATGATGAGAAAAAATATATTTTATTCAATTAATTTTCAAATTATTTATTTAAAAAAATTTTCAATTGAATTTCTGAAAATTTGAGTAATTAATTAACCTTTTGTAATAATTTCAGAAAAAATTAAACATATGTCTATATAATTTGGAAAATTAAATCCCGGAAATTATTTCACAACATCGCAAACATTAAAAAAAATTTTATACTTTTAATGAAATATGCAATAACATAATCTTAAGGTTAATAATAAATTTATGTTATTTGATAAAAAAACAATTTAAACTCAATCTTTATGTAATTCGAAGTTGCGAGAAAAAATTATTTAGATAATAATTAAGTAATCAGTTCAGAACATAAAAAGCATTAAAGAACTATTTTCATTTGATCATTCAAATACTTTTTATATTATATTTGTTTAAACTTAAACTTTTATTAACTTAATAATTGTTCTTTACTTTTTATGAATGAAAATTTGATTCATTGATAATGTTTTGAACTAATTTCAGAAAATATAAGTTTTCATAGAATTAGTTAATAATTAAGTAATCAGTTCACGACATGAAAGAATCAAAGTATTATTTTCATTAAAACATTCAAATAATTTGTATTCAAATTTTTTTTTAATTTTAACTTTCCTTGATAAATATTTAATTTATTAATGAGATCTTTAAATGATTCCAGAAAGTGTAAGTTTAAAAAGAATAAATTAATAATAATATAATGATAATAAATGTAATGATAAATTAGGTTTTAACATTTTTTTCATTGAAAAATTTAAATAATATAAGGAATAAAATCAGAGAAATAGGATGCTCAACTCTTGTATCTCGCGCTTCGCTCTCGATAATATATTTACCTCGCTCTTCGCGCTCGGTAATTTATGTACCTCGCGCTTCGCGCTCGACTCATTCCAGTTTTCGCACTTTGTGCTCGGCTTAGGTAAAAAGAAGAAGTTTACTTGCAAATATTATAAAATTATCAAAATATCTACGGTTTAAGTATAATAATTGTTAAATTTTTTTTTGTTTTAGATTAAAAAGAAAGTTTATTTGCTTAAGGCTCTACCGGCCTAATTATATCTACAAACTTACGCGTCTTGCGGGCTAATGCTCGCTTTGTAAGCTTTATCGCTGTTACAAGCTTTTTGTTCAATTACTTTAATTTTAAACGAAGAAAAGAATTAATTTACTCAAGGTTTTATTCGATCTTAAGGAATACATTCTCATCCGGACACTCGCGCTTCGCGCTCGATATTTGATTAAAAAATAATTTAAACCTGGCGCTTCACGCTTGGTTCTGTGCACCGTACAAACCGCACGCGATTTGGTTTTCGCGCTTCGCGCTCGAAATTACATTGATCGTGCGCTTTGCGTTCCGTGTTATATGTATTTCATACCCAGATTACAAAATTTGAATTTGATTTGAAATTTAGTTTAATTTTTCAACAAAGTATAAGAATTTTCAATCAAATAATTGAAGTTTAAACTGAAGAAGATAAATTTTTAACGAAACATAGAATAATTAGGTTTTCACTTAAAAAAATTAATTTTCACAAAAAAAAATTTCAATGAAGTAGTTGAATTAAAAAAGAGGATTTTCCACTGAAATGATGAATCATCAACCAAAAAGATTAATTTCCAACAAAGTAGTTTTACTTTCTGCTAAGTAGTTGAAGTTGCAAACAAAAAAGAATTCTTAGAGAAAAAATAATTATTAATATCCCAACCAAAAAAAAATATTTGAATTTTGATCGAAAAACAGATGAATTGCACCAAAAAAGACGAATTTTCAACAAGATAGCTCAATCCTCTACCAAAAAAAAAACCACGCATCTAATCAAAAAGTGATCGGTAACAAATTTGTGGATCTTTTTTGAACGCACAGCTTTTGTTCATTCATTTTTCTTGTGCCCTGCGCCATTTTTTCAAAATTTTAATTTTTTTATTGGTAATGTTATTTTTCACGATTAGAACAAAAACTACGTATTCTATCAAAAAACAATTCAATTTTTCTCTTTTCAAAGCAGTTTTTCACGAATAAAACAAAAACTATGCGTCCTTTTAAAAAGTGGCTTGCATCAAATTTGTGGATCTTTTTTGAATACAAAATTTTTGTCAAATCGTCTTTTTTTATCCTGTACAGTTTGACGTCTTTTGGGGTAGCCGCTGGACCGGGAAACCAGGAAAACCGAAAAACCAGGAAACGACTGGGAATTTTTCGAAACCGGGAAAAACCGGAAAATAAGAGTTAATTTATTTTTTGACGAAAAATTTTATAAATTTTAGAAGAAAATTCTGTACAACTTCGATTTAAACCATTTTTTAAAAATAATTAGTTGAGTTTTCGTCTTTTTTAATAAGGATATCATTCAGTTTATATTCCTTAATTCAAAAATCTTCTACAAAAAAAATTTTCCACCATAAAGGATGAACTTTTATATAAGAAAGACGAGTTTACAACTAAAAAAATCAATTTTCTACGAAAAAAGATAAATTCTCAACACGATACATAAATTTTAAACCAAATAGTTAAATATTTGAAAAGAAGATTGATTTTGTAGCAGAGAAGACGAATTTTCAAGAAAATACATTTATTTTTAACCAAACAATTAAATTTTTATTAAAAAAGATTAATTTTTAGTTAAAAAACAAATTTTCTACCAAAAAGTTAAATTTTTTACCAGGTAGATGGATTGTCAACCCAAAAATATGAATTTTACACAAAAAATGTAGTTTATAACTAATCACTTGAGTTTTCAACAAAATAGTTAAATTTTCTGTTTAAAGAATTAATTTTGACAAGAAAAGTCAATTTTTCAACTTAAATCGTAAATTTTCAAACAAGAAAGTGAATTTATAAAAAAGTAGTTAACTTTTAACCAAAAAGTTCAATGTCCAATCTTAAGAGATTTTATATTTCTTTCCGAAAAAATTTTTATCTCAAATAAAAACAATTGCACTAACACAACAAAGACATATTTTTTACAAAAGACATAAATATTCAACCAAATAGTTAAATCTTTTATCAAATTGTTGAATTTTCTACAAAACAGTTAAACTCTTAAGCCGAAAATGTGAATGGTCACCAAAAAAGTTAATTTTTAACTAAAATAGATTTATTTTTAACCAGACAGAGGCATTTGTAACCAAGAAAAATAACATTTCTTCAGAAGAAACGTTAATTTCAAAACCAAAAAGATTAATTTTTAACAACAGAATTAAATTTTTGATTAAATACAAATTTGTTAGCCAAGGAAGACAATGTCAATCAATTTGTTGAATATTAAGCCAAAAAGATAAACTTTCAACAAAAGAGTTGAATCCTCAAAAATAAAGATTAATTTTCAAACAAACAGTTTTATTTTGAACCAAAAAAATGGCATTCTACAAAACACTTGAATTTTCAACCAAAAAGATTAATTTTTTACTATAAAAGAAGAATTCTAAACAACAAAATTCATTTTCAACCAAATAGTTGAACTTTTAACCAATAAGATTAATTTTCCACCAGAAAATAATTTCCAATGAAAAAGTTAATTTTCAATTAATCAGTTGAATTTTTAGTTAAAATGAATTTAAAAAAAATAACTTTCAACTGAAATATTTTATTAAAAAAAAATAGTTGTTCTTTAACCAAAAAAACTTTTTCTACGGAAAAACACGAGTTTAAAAAAAAATACATATATTTTTAACCAAATAGTTGAATTTTCTACCACAAAATACGAATTTTTGAACAAAATACATACATTTTAAAACCAATAGTGGAATTATCTACCTATAAGTTTAATTTTTTAACAAAAAGTATTTTTTCGAAAAATTACCTAAATTTGCAATTAAATATGAACAATCGAAACAGCCACGGCCTAATCTAAAGCAAAATGTAGATTTTTGCAGATTCTGAAAAAAAAAAATTAAAAGCTTTTTAAGAATCGTGAAAGACTCAAAAGAATAAAAACATTTTCTCAAGATTGCGAGAAAAATTAAAAATGATTTTCTATGTAGATAAACTGTTTCAAGAGTTCTAATTTTTTAGGATTTTCAAAAAATTTTACGAAAAATTTAAATAATTTTTAAAGATGTTAAGAAGTTATAACAAAATTTTAAAATAATTTAAAATTTGAAAAAATTTAAAACAACATACCGATTTTTCAAGATTTTGAAAGAAAATGTTGAAGCTTTTTAAGGATTTCCAAACTATTCAAAAAATAATTTAACTTTTAATTGTAAAAATGTTTACTTTAAAAAAGTTTAAATGTTCAAGTTTTAATGTTTCTAGCTTAAAATTGGTTAAAATACTATAATTTAAAAAAATGTTTAATTCATTGACTTTATTTATTGCATTTATAAAAGTTGCCAATTCTACGTTTTTTAGTTTGTATGCATTAAATAAAAAATTTTTTAATTAAAAAGTGTTAGTATTTTCCATTCTCTCGTGTAATGTACTGAGCATTTGAGTACGACATTTAAAAATTGAAAAACTTTTTAGCTTCAATTTAAAAAGTTTAAAATTTAAGAGTTTCACTTTGAGTGCTTTAATTTGCAGTTCATTTTTTATTAATGCAAATGGAAAATAAATAGCTTTAGAGGTAAAAGTTTTTTATTTCATTGACCGTAAAAAATGTTTGCTATCAGGGAAAAACGGAGAAATGACCGGGAATTTGTTTCTTTGATTAAAACGGCTATCTGGTCCTTTTAATGACTCTTTGCTATAATACTTTGCAAATTGACAACAATTATTTAATCATTTAATCAATTTTTATTTTAAAAATTTACAGTTACAATGAATACGCTTAATAAGTGTCAAATTTACAGCGAAATAGTGTAATTTTCAAGCGAAAAGATGAATTTTGATTAAAACAAATAGCTGAAACTTGAACCTAAAAAGATAATTGTTTGAACCAAAAAGAAGAATTATTAACAAAACAGTTGAACTTTCAACCAAGAAATACTTTTTATTGAAGAATGAAGAAAATTCAAACAAATTGTTGAATTTTCGAGCCAAAAAGACAAATTTGCTACAAAACAAATAAATTTTGCACTTAAAAATAGGAATTTCTAACAAAAAGCTGATTTTTAACAGAATAGTTAAATTTTATATAATATTGTTGAATTTTCAACTTAATGGTTGAATTTTTTACTAAATACATTATTTTTATCAAATAGTTGACTAATTAACCAAAAATATCAAATTATCACCAGCAAAGAAGGATTTTTTGACCCCAAAATATACATTTTTAACAAAAAAGTTATTATTTAAGAAAATAGTAAAACTTTCTATAAAATTGTTCAATTTTCAAGCCAAAAGGTAAATTTGCTGAAAAACAATTAAATTTTCTAACCCAGAATATAAATTTTTAACAAACAAGTTGATTTTTAAAAAAATAGTTTTTTTTTCATTTTTCAATTTCCAACAAAATAGTTTTTTTCATATAATTGTTGGGTTTTTTTACCAAATAGTTGAGTTGTAAACCAAATAGTTGACTTTTCAATTAAAAAAGATGAAGTTTGTGCCAACAGAAATGCATTTTTAACATCCAAATAAAAATTTTTAAACCCAAAATATAAATTTAAAAAAAATTAATATCAAACGGTATAGTTAAAATGTCTATAAAATTAGTTGATTTTCAAGCCAAAAAAATGAATTCGCTACAAAACAGTTAAATTTTCTACATCTAAATATGAATATCTAACACAAGAGTTGATATTATGCAAAATAGTAACATTTTTTATAAAATTATTTAATTTTTAACAAAATAGTTTCAGTTTTCATAAAATTGTTAATTTTTTATCAAAAAGTCAAATTTTCAACCTAGTAGTTGACTTTTCTACCAAAAAAAAAAAAAAAATTTCTACTAACAGAGATGAATTTTCAACCCCACAATATAAGCTTTGAATTCCAAAATATAAATTTTTTTACAAAAAATTAATATAAAACCAAATATTTAAAATTTCTATAAAATTAGTTAATTTCAAAGCTAAAAATTTGGATTTTTCATTAAATAGTTAAATTTTCACTTGAAAATATAAATAATCAACAAAAAAGTAAATTTGTCACTAAACATTTGAATTTTTAAGCAAGAAAGATTTTTTAGTTGAAAAGGCGAAAAAGCAAACCAAACTGCTTGATTTGCAAACAAAAAGGCTAATTTTGTACAAAAAAAGTTGATTTTTGCACGCCAAAATATGAATTTTGAACAGAAAATCAACTTTCTACAAAATAATTAATTTTTAACAAAATAGTTGTAGCTTCTATAAAATTGTTAAATTTTCAAGCAAAATAGTTGATTACTTAAGCAAAGGAGTTTATTTTATAAAAAATAGTTGACTATTCAACCAAGAAAGTTGACATTACTACCAAAAGAGATGAAGGTTCAAATCTTTAAATTTAATTTTTTTAACAATGAGGTTAATTTTTAAACAGAATAGTGAAAATTTTTATAAAGTTGTCGGTAATTTGAGGCCAAAATACTACTTTTTTACTGAACTGTTGAATTTTAAACGCTAAAATATAAATATTAAAAAATAGTTTAAAAAAAAAACAGTTGAATATGATATCAAAATTTTGAAATGTCAAGCCAAACAGACAAATTTTCTACAAAAGAGTTGAATTTTGAATTCGAAAATATAAATTTTGATGAAGAAAGTTAATCTTTTTACTAAGCACTTAAATTTTCAATCAAATAGTTGAGTTTTCTACTAAAATAGTACAATACTCAACGAAAGAAGATTAAGTTTGCACCAAATAGTTAAATTTTCTATAAAAAAACGAAGTGGCACTAAAAAAAATTAATTTTAAATCAGAAATGAAATAGTTAAATTTGTAGTGAAAAAGAATTTTTTTACAAAAAAAAAAAGTTTTGACTAAAGAGATAGATCTCTAACAAAAAAATTTTTTTTAACAAAGTAGTTTAACTTTGAACTAATACTTCAACTACAAGAGAATTAAATTTTTAATCAAAAACAGTTTAATTTAAACAAAAAGGCGAATTTTTTACAAAATAGTTAAATCCTCAATTTAGCAAAATAATTTGCAACTAAACGATGAATTTTTAACTTTAAAAGATCAGATGTCTACCAAAAGATCAATTTTTGAACCCAAAAGACAAATTTTCTAGAAAATAGTTTAATTTTTATTCATAAAAGATTTTTAGTCCTAAAGGAAAAACAATTCAAATCAAATCATTGAATTTTCTACAAAGCTCTTGAATTTTTACTCAAAAATATGAATTTCAAAAAGGTTAACTTTTAACCAGATAGTTGGTTTCTTAATCAAAAAAGATTAAATTTGTACGAAAAGAAATGCATTATTAAACCAAAATGAGAAATTTTTAAGAAAAGAGTTGAATTTTCAACCGTGAAAGATTTTCCAGCCGTTAAAGAAAAACAATTTCGATAAGATTGTTAAATTTTGTAGAAAACGATTGATTTTTGTATCCGAAAATCGGAATTGTACACTAAAAATTGAATTTTTAGTCAAATATCTAAGCCTTTAACAGAAAACGACCAAAAAAGATTTTTTAGTCAATAAATTATTCCATAATAAAATAATCTATAATGTCAAAATTGTCTGAGTTAATTTTTTAAATGTCTCAATAAAAATGATTGTTTGATGCTTTTTATGTTGCGAACTAATTAATTAATTATTAACTGAAAATTAAAATTTTTTCTAAAATTAAGTACATAATTGAAAAGAGGTTATAATTTGTATAATAAAATTTTAATAAAAATAATTGTTTATTGCTTTTTATGTTATGAACTTAGTAATTAACTATTGACCCATTAATTTTTTTACAATATAAAATTACATTAAGATTAAATTTTCATTGTTATCAGTTAAGAAACATAAATCGATCATTTACTTTAAAATTATGTGATTGAACTTTGTCCATAATTTGTATAATAAAAGTTTATTTTTTATTTAAAATACCTCTATTACCATTGTATAATTTTGTTAATGTTTGTGAATTTGTGAAATGAGTTCTTGAATTTAATTTCAAAAATAATACGTACATATGTTTTATTTTTTTCGAAAATAAGTATAAAAGGTTACTAATGATTGAAATTTTCAGAAATGAAAACTCAGTTAAAAAAAAATATAAAGTAAAAATTATTTGAATGTTTCAATGAAAATGATTAGTTGATGCTTTTTATATTGTGAACTGATTCTATTAAAACTTATATTCACTGGAATTAGTTTAAAAAGTTATCAATAAATAAAATTTTCATAAATTTAGGTTTGAATTAAAAAAATATATATTAAGTAAAAATTATTTTATTGTTTTGATGAAAATTATACTTTATTGCTTCTTTTTTTGTAATACGATTGATTAATTATTAGCCGATTGATTTTTTTTATATTCAATTGAATACAAATAAAAATGAACTTTTTGTAAAATTAAGTAACATAAATTGATTATTTACTTGAAGGTTATATAATTAAGTACTAAATATAATTTGTATAAAAAAAGTATATTTATATCTAAAATGCCCCTATTTCACTTACATAATTTTTTAAGTGTGGCGAATGTTGTGAAATGATTATCTGAATTTAATTTTCAAAATTATATATAAATATGTTTTGTTTTTTCCTGAATGAGTATAAAAGGTACTAATAAATCAAATTTTTTAGATATGAAATTGAAAATTTAAAAAAAAGGTAAGGTAAAAATTATTTGAATGTTTGAATAAAAATGATAGATTAATCCTTAAATGAGTATCTGAATTCAATTTTTAAAGTTATATCTAAATATTATGTTATAATTTTTTCGAAAATTAGTATAAAAGGTTATTAATAATTCAAATTTTCAGAAATGAAAATCAAGTTTAAAAAATATAAAGTGAAAATCATTTAAATGTTTCTATGAAAATAATTGTTTAATGCTTTTTATGCTGTGAGCTAATTAATTGACTACTTTTTAATTTTTTTTCCACAATATGACATCACATAAAGATTTTATTTTTATTTTTTTTTTGTTAAGTAACATAAATTGATCATTTATTTTAAGGTTATATAATTAAATATTGGATATAATTTGTACAACAAAAGTTTATTTATATTTAACATATTTCTTTTACAATTATATATGTTTTTACATTGTTTATGTTGTTTTGAAATGAGTCTTTGAATTCAGATCGCAAAATTACATGTAAACATATTTCAATTTCTTTTTAAAATTAGTTAAAAATTTTATAAATAATTTAAATATCCATTGAAATTGATTAATAAATCATGTTTTAAGAAAGAAAAGTTTAAATAAAATATATAATGTAAAAATAATTCAAATATGTCAATACAAATAGATGTTTAATGATATTTATATTGTGAACTGTGTATCAGATTAGAATATAATTAAAAAAATTATAGGTATTAATGTTTGAATAATTTCGCGATGTAGTATTTTGATGCCCTGATTTACAGAAAGGTCCGTGAAAGTACCCGCAAATGTCATGGTCCAAAAATTAAGTTTATTCATAGTTTTTTTATAATATTAAATTACATAAGCTAAAAGTACAGATACAATATATATTAATGATTTTTAAGTATATTTTTATGCTTTGTTTATGAATATGGTAATGATGTATTGTTAGTACTTAGGGAATCATAATTTATTTTATGGATATATTCCATTAATTTTCTTAGGTCTCCATTCTATTATTGCAGGAAAAATTTTCAACGACATATTATTGGTATTTAAAGTTACGAGTATATTAATTATTATTGATATTTGTTTTCGGATTTACTATGTTGGTTAAATCGTTTACTTGGAATATAAAAACGATGTCTCGACGTTTACTGCGTTAATAATAGTAATCGTAAATCAAATGATTCTACGTCAAATGGATTCATTCAATACATTCTTTCAGACTCTAATTTCAGAAAAAATGTAGTGATTGAAACTTTTTAACAAATAAATAATTATTCGAAAATCAGGTAAATTATAAACGTTTTTATTAAAGTTAACGCGCGCGTGCGCGCGCGTATAATAATCCAGTAAATAATATAAACCTTCTGTAAAATTTAAAGCGGATGAGTGATGATCCTTGAATGCATCGGAAAAGTTTTGGCTTGCTTTGAAGTTACTAATCTCTTAGGTACTCTCCAAAACAAATAACTTTGTCTAAAGAAATCAATTTTTGTTTCTTAAGCGAAAATATTTGTCTCAAGGTACCAAAAATGGCCTGGTTCTGTCTCACAAGCTTCTACCTTGGTATGTAAATTGATAAAAAAAAAATTAAAACCTCATGTCTTCATGTTTTCCACATAATGAAAAGAAGGCATTTTAACTGCACTCTTTTGAAATGCATTTTTTATTACTTTCATTAACTCAAGAAATAAATGATTTTCACAAATTTCTGCCCAGGAGAAATGGGTACACTAAATATGCCATCGAATTCTTGCAAAGCGAGTGCCTTGAGAGCTTCAGTTTGATATCAGTGCATTAAGGACTTGAACTGATTGGATTAAATTATTCTAAATGTAACATGCAGTTATCTGTATGTTTACTTTCAACCTTTTGATAAGGACGCTCAGATTCGTTTGTGTGTAACTTTTTGTGTTTTTAATTTCCTGAAGCAAATTAAAACAGAAATATAAAGCTGTCAAGCTTTTATGGACATGCCGTTTCATGCGCTTATTATCCACCTGAATCGGCGAAAGCACAACCTAACCTAAAGTTACCAATAACTAATAAGCGGTTAATGATAAGAATAAATAATCACTTTTTTGTTACTGAAACAAAGGCTAGAAAGATTGCCGTTATGTTCAGACTTTGAACTTATTCCCGTAACCCACAATGTTAAATTTTTTAAACAACTATCCCTCTTTTTTCTTTTCTCGAGAATCTTTCCCTTTTCCCACTTTTTCTCGTTTCTTTCGCCTAATTTTGAATTGAATTAATAGAACCCTGGTATTACGAAAAGTTACATATGAGGGAGTTTGTAAAGTTTGTAAAGTTTGTAAAGAGTTTTGTAAACGTGCCGTTTTATGCGCTTATGCGTTTTCCATTGATATTACGCAACAATTACATGCAGGACCACGATTTTCTAACTTTTTGATACCGTCCGAAAAGTACTCGATCGGAAGGTCTCCAAAATACGCCTCAGTTTCAGCTA
>JAUELO010306732.1:0-15094 GCA_032357855.1 Amphibolips quercusostensackenii | reverse complement strand
AAAAGAAAATAGTTAAATTTGAAATGGAAGAGATTTTTATCCTGATGGTTAAATTTTTAACCAAAAAAATTAATTTTCAGCCAAAAAGGTGAATTTTTTAACCCAATAGTTGAATTTTATACCAAAAAAGGGAACTTTTCACCGAAATAGTAAAATTTTCAATCAAACAGATTTTTTATTTTTTATTTGAAAATTTTTTTATTAAAAATACATTTCTCACAAAAAAGGGAAGTTATATTTTTAGTTTAGAAAAATTAATTTTCAGTAAAAAAGCTTTATTTTTATTAAAGAAATGAATTTTTAAATAAAAAGTATAATTTTTTACAAAATATATGAATTTTCAACGAAATTTTTAATTTTTGAAGAGATTTTTAACCCAATAGTAAAGTTTTTAACCAAGAAAATGAATATTCAACCAACAAGGTGAATTTTTAACACAATAGTTGAATTTTATAACAAAAACAGGCAAATTTCCAACAAAATATTAAAATTTTCAACCAAACAGATTTCTAATTCCTATTTTTAAAGAATTTCCATTAAAAATATATTTTTGACAAAAAAAGAAATTTATATTTTTAGTTTAAAAAATTAATTTTCAGTAAAAAGCTTGATTTTTACCAAAACAATAAATTTTTAAACAAAGAGAATAATTTTTAGGAAAATACATGATTTTTCAACAAAATTTTAAATTTTTAAAGAAATTTTTAACCTAATAGTTAAATTTTTGAACAAAGAAATAAACTTTTAACTTAAGAAAATAATTATTTAGGCAAACCTTAAATAGTCAAAATTTTAGTTAAAAAATCAATATTCAACAATACAAACCAATTTTTAACAAAATAGTTAAATTTTTAAGAAAGGAAATTAAATTTAAACTAAAATAATGAATCTCTAACAAAAAAAATTAATTTTAACCTAATAGTTGAATTTTCAACCTAAAAAATTAATTTTGTACCAAATGAAGACTAATCTTCAACAAAATAAATTAAATTTCAACAGAATGATTGAATTTTCAACCAAACTAATGAACCTTAAATCAAGACGATTTAATTTCTATCAAAAAAGATCAATTTTCGAGAAAAAATGAAATGGTTAAATTTTTTTTGTTTAAAAAATTAATTTTCAACAAGAGAAACAAATTTTCAGGAAAATATTTAAATTTTTAAAGAAGCAAATTGAGTTTTAACTAAAAAAATGAATCTGTAACCAATAAATGAATTTATAACCTGATAGTTGAATTTTCAACCCAAAAGATAAATTTTCTACAAAGAAAAGACAAATTTTCAACAAAATAAATAAATTTTCAGCCAAACAGATGAATTTTCAACCAAGAAGATAAGATTTCTATTGAAAAAGAGAAATTTTCGACAAAAAATGAAATAGTAAAATTTTCATTTAAAAAAATTAATTTTTATTTAAAGAAATAATTTTTAGTCAAAAAATGAATTATCAACAAAAAAGATCAATTTTCTGACAAAAAAAGAATAATTTTAACAAAATATATGAATTTTTAATCCAAATTTGAATTTTTGAAGGGATTAATTATTTTAGTTGAAAATTCATATTTTTTGGTTGAAAATTCAACTTTTTTGCGGAAAATTCGTCTTTTTGGTTGAAAATTCAACATTTTTGCGGAAAATTCGTCTTTTTGGTTGAAGATTCATCTCTTTGGGTTATAATTCAACTCTTTTGTTGGAAATTAATTTTTTCTAAAGATTCACCATTTTAGTTGAAAATTCAGCTCTTTAGTTGAGAATTTAAATCCTTTGTTGAAAATTAAATTTTTTTGAAAATTTATAATTTCAGTTGATATTTCATGCCTTTGTTTGAAAATTTCACTTATTTGTCGAAAATTGTTTTGTTTTTTGAAAATTTATCATTTTGGACAAAAATTCATCTCTTTTGTTGGGAATTTAACTTTTTTTAAGAATTCATTTTTCTGAAGATTCATAATTTTAGCTGAAAATTCATCTCTCTGTTCAGAAGATTAACTCTTGTTAAAAATTAATTTTTTTTGAAGATTCATAATTTTAGTTAAAAATTTATTATTGTTGGTTTTAAATTCACCTGTTTAATTGGATTTTTTAAACTAGAAATTTTATTTTTTTATTTTTGGTTGAAATTTAATATTATAAATTCAAAATTGATCTCTTATATTTAAAAAATAAACTATTTGATTGAAAATTCAAGTAATTTATTGTAAACTTACCTTTTTTGGTAGTTAATTATTTGAAAAATATTCATTTTCTCTATAAATTAATCTTTTTTATTTGAAAATTCAAGTATTTGGTTGGAAATTTAAATTATTTTGGTTAGAAATTTGTTTCTTTTTGGTAGAAAATTAGTTTTTTGATCTAAGAATTTAACAATTCCATTTTTGGTGAGAAGTATGGTATATTCCTAAGATGAAAAAAATTTAGCTATTTGATTAAAAATTCATCTTCTGTTTGGAAACTTTGTCTTTCTTGGTTGAAAATAAACTTTTTTGTTCAAAGTTCCAGTTTTCGAATTATAAATTTCAATTTTTCTAAAAAAATCGTTTTCTTGTCTTGAATATTCAATAATTATGTAGAAAATGAAATTATTTAGTCCAGAATTAATTTTTGTTCGAAACTTCATCTTTTGGTTTCAAATTTTGATTCAAAATTATTTTTTATCTAAAATTTAACAATTTTATTTTTAATATAAACTGTATGCTTTATAGGTTGAAAATTCAACTATTTGGTTGAGAATTCGTCTTTCTTGGTTGAAAATTAACTTTTTTGTTGAAAAGGCGATTTTTTAGGTTCAAAATTTAACTTTTATGTTGAAAAGTCGATTTTTCAGGTTCAAAATTTAACTTTTTCTTCTTTCTTAAAATGTGTTTCTTCATGTCGTGAAAATTCAGAACTATTAGGATAGAAATGTAACTGTTTTTGGTTGAATGTCAAACTTTTTTGTTTGAAAATTGGCCCACTTGGTTAAAAATGCATTTTTGAAGGTTGAAAATCAACTATTTTTTTTAAAGAATTTTAATATTTCAATAAAAATTTAATTATGTTGAAAAAATTTAACTATTTTGTTAAAATATCGTCGTCGGGGAAAGGGGAATAGGAAATGGGAAAGAAGAAAAGAGAAAGGGATTGGGAAATGAGAAAAGGTAAAAGAGAAAATTTAAAATAGAGAGATAAATGGAAAAGGGAGAAATGGGAAGCAGAAGGGGAAAGGGGAAAGGGAGAAGTGGAAGGGAAAAAGGAGAATAGGAAAGGAAGTAAGAAATGTAAAAAGGTAATCGAGAAAATGTAAAAGAGAAAAGGTAAAATAAAGGGAGAAATAGGGAAAGGGAGAGGGGGAAATGGGAAAGGGAAGAAGGTAAGGGAAAAATGGGAAGGGAATAGGGAATAGAGTAAGGAAAACAGGAAAAGAAAAAAAGGGAAACAGAATAAGTAAAAAGGGAAAAAGGAAAAAGTGAAAAAGAAACAAGGGGAAAAGGGAAGTAGAAGGGAAAAAGGGGAATTTGGGAATTAGAAAAGGTTAAAGAGAAAAGGAAGAGGAATTGAAAAGGGTGAAGGGTGAAGGGAAAATAAAAAGGGGAATAGGGGATTAAGGAAGGTGAAAGATAAAGGAGAAAGGGGAAATAGGAAAGGAAAAAGAGAAAAAAAGGGAAAAAGAGAAAGGATGGGAAAAGGAAAATGGTAAAACGGAATAAAAAATAAGAAATGTGAAAAGGGAAAAGGAAAAGAAAAGGGAAAAGAAAAAAATAGAAGGGAATGAGAAATTGAAAACGGGAAAAGGGAAAGGGAAAGGAAAAGGGGAAAAGGGAAAATGGGAAGCAGAAGGGTAAGGGGGTAGGGGAAACATAAAGGGGAAGTTAATTGGGAAGAGGGAATAGGGGATGTAAAAAGGAAATTAAAAATGTGAAAAGGTAATAGGGAAAAGGGAAAATAAAAAGAGCAATAGGCAAAGGAAGAGGAGAAAACGGGGAAGGAGAAGGAAAACGTGGACAAGGGAATAACAAAGAGGGAAATGGGAAAAGGGAAACACGAAAAATGAACAGGGGAAGAGGAAAATGTAAAAAGGGAACAAGGGGAGAAGGAAAGTGAAATGGGGAAAGGAAGACTAGGGGAATTTGAAAATTAAAAAAGGTAAAAAAAAGTTAAAAGAAAAAATGGGAAAATGCAGAGAGAAATGGGGAAGGAGAAGGTAAAAAGGAAAAAGGAAAAGAGGAATAGGAAATTAAAGATGGTAAAAGGGAAAAAAGGAAGGAAAAATGGGAAAGGGAAAACAGGAAAAAAGAAAAGGTAGAAAGGTAAAGAAAAAAATTAAGAGGAACATAAAGAAAAGGAAAGTGGAAAATAAAAAAGGAGAAGGTAAAAAGTGCAGAGGCATAAGGAATGTGAATAGGAAAATGAAAAAAAAGGAAAAGGGAAAATGTAAAAGAAGGAAAAGGGAAAAATTAAAGGAAAGAGGAAATAAATAATTAAAAAGGGAAAGAGGAAAGCAAAAAGTGGAAAAGTTAAAAAGGAACAAGAAGAAAAGGGAAAATGGGAAGCAGAAAGTGTAAGGGGGGTAAGAGAGAGGGGAAAGGGGGAAAGTGAACGGGCAATAGGGAATGGAAAAGGAAATAAGAAATGTGAAAATGTAATAGAGAAAAGTTAAAAGTTAAAATAGAGGGAGAAATAGGAAAAGGAAAAGGGGAAAATGGGAAAGGAGATGGTAAAAGTGGAAAGGAGAAGGGAAAATGGGAAGGGAATAGAATAATGGGAACGGGAAAAAGGTATGACGGAAAAGTAAAAAGGGAATGAAAAAAAAGTAAAAAGCGAACAGCGGGAAAAGAGAAGTAGAAGGAGGAAGGAAAAAAAGGGAATAGGAAAGGGGAAACGGGAAAAGGAAATTTTATTGGAAAATAAGAAAAGGTAAAAGAGAAAAGTGAAAAGAGAAAAGGAAAAATAAAGAGAGAAATGGAGAAGCAAGAAGGGAAAAGGAAAAGGGAAATAGGGAGTTAAAAGAAGGAAAAGGGAATAGAGGAAGGGGAAATGGGTAAGGGAAAATAAGAATAGGTAAGAAGGTAACAAGGGGAAAGGTGAAGCAGAAGGGGAAAGAGAAAGTGGAAAGGGGAGAAGAAAGATAGGGAATGGAAAAGAGAATAAGAAGTAAGAAAAGGTAAAACAGAAAAGGAAAAATAAAGAGGGAAATAAAGAAGGGGAAAGTGGAAAATGAGAAAGAAGAAGGAAGAAGGGAAAAGGTAAAGGAGAATTAAAGGGACAATGAAAAAGAAAAAGGGAAAGGGAAAAATAAATGGGGAAAGGGAATGAGAAATTGATTAAAGGAAAGAAAAAAGGGGAAAAAAGTGAAAAAGTAAAAAAGGGGGCAAGGTGAAAAGGGGAAATGGGAAGCAGAAGGGGTGAGGGTAAGGGGGAAAAAGGGGATTGGGAATAAAGAATGGCAGAGAATGACAAATGTAAAAAGGTAATAGAAAATAGGTGAAAGGGAAAATGAAGGGAGAAATGGGAAAAGGGAGAGGGGCAAAGAAGGAAGGAGAAAGGAAAGGGGAACTGGGGAATAGGAAAGGGAAAATAGGAAAAGAATAGGAAATATAATAAGGGAAACAGGAAAACGGAAGAAGCTATAAGAGAAAAGGGAAAAGTAAAATGGGGATGAGGAAAAAGTAAGAAGAAAACAACGGGAAAAGGAAAGTAGTAGAGGGAAGGGAAAAATTAGAATAGGAAATGGGAAAGGGGAAAAGGGAAAGGAATGAAGAAATGAGAAAATGTGAAAGAGAAAAGTTAAAAGAGAAAAGAGAAAAAAAGAGAGAAATGCGGACGCGAGAAAGGAAAAGGAAAAGAGGAATAGGGAATAGGAATTCGAAAAAGGTAAAAGGGAAAAAAGAAGGGGAAATGTGATAGGAAAATGAGAGGAAAAGGAAAGGTAAAAAAGGGATAAGGGAAAATGGGAAGCAGAAGTAGGAAGAGGAAGGGGAAAAAGGGAACAAAGGAATAAGGAAAAGGGGAATAGGAAAAAGGGGAATAGGAAATGAAAGGGATAATGGAAAATGAGAAAGACTGAAAGAAAAAAGTAAAAATAAAAAGGGAAATGGAGAAAAGGACAGTGGGAAATGGGAAAGGAGAGGGGAAATGGTGAATGGAAATAAGGAATGTGGAAGGGAAAAGGAACAATTCAAGTAGAAAGGTAATTGGATATCGAAAAATGGAAAAGGGAAAGGGGAAAAGTGAAAAAGGGGAAAGGGAAAATTTGAAGCAGAAGGGGTAAGGGGAAAGGGGGAAGAGAAAAGAGAAAGGCGAAAGGGGGAAAGGGGATGAGATATAAGAAAACGTAAAAGAGGAAAGGGAAACTAAAGAGACGAATGAGGAAAGGGAAAAAAGAAAAAAAATAAGAAGGGATATGGAAAATGGAAGAAGTAAAAGGAAAAAAGAAAGGGGGTAAGGGAATAGGAAAAGGGGAGAAAAGAAGGGCAGAGGAGAAGGGATATGGGAAATGGGAAAAGTAAAAGAGAAAAGAAAGGGGAAAAGGGAACAGGGAAAGGGGAGAAAAGAAGGGAAAAGGAGAAACAGTATGGGAATTGGGAAAGGGGAAAAGTAAAAGGGAAAGAAAGGGGAAGGGAAGACGGAATGGTGAATTGGAAAAGATAAAAAGGAAAAAAGGAAAGGTAAAGTAAGATAGACAGAGATTTCTTGATCTAGACTCTAGAGTCTAGACCCTGCCCGGTCGTATGGTCGAACGGACAGCGTTTTTTTTTAATGCACTCCCGTCCCCAAAAAAGTTTCACTTCAAAAATAAGGGGACGCACCAGGACTGATGTAATTCTCCTCTTCACTATGAAAAAATGCTACGACTCTGGAAAGAAAATATTGATAAATAGAGTTGAAATTACATTAGGCATAGCTAAGTAAGTACTATGGTGTCATTCCCCGTAACGAGGCGTCATGATTCGATTCCCTGCAAAATGCCACTTCGTCATCGTGTCTCTTCACTCGGCTCTTTCACGCCAGAATTATTCGCCGACCCGAACAATTGGTTTTGGGATTCAACGGTGAAAGTCGAGCACCAGTTATTCTGAGTCGAAACGATTTTCCGCTGAGATTCAAGATTTCTGTGTCGATTATACCAATTTGATAAATTAAAGAAATTACTCGCAAATGATTCTCTTCTGATAGTGTGATCCAAGTAATCAGGTATATTTAGAGTAAATCAGAGTAATCCATTTGTAATCCGAATTAGTCCACTTGTAACCCGCATTTAATATGGAGTATTCCAGTTCTAATCCGTCTAATCCACTTCTTACGCTAATTTTTTTTAGGTTATTTCACATGATTAGCAGTTATCCACTTGTAATCCAGGCTTAATAAAAAGTAATCCTGGCTTAATAAAGAGTAATATAATTCTAATCCGGTGTAATCCACTTGTTACGCGAAATGATCCAGGTCATTTCACGTAATTGGCAGTAATCCATTTTAAGATGGAGTAATCCAATTTCAATCTTAAATAATCTACTTGTAATCCGCATTAATTTGGAGTAATACAGTTATATTTTGGAGTAATCAATTTGCTACCCGCAGTAATCCAATTGTAATCCGGGCTTAATAAATAGTAATCTAGGCTTAATAGAGAGTAATCCTGTTCTAATCTGGTACAATCCACTTGTTACGCAAAATAATCCAGATCATTTCACGTAATTGGCAGTAATCCATTTTTAAGATGGAGTAACCCAATTCTAATCTTAAATAATCCACTTGTACTCCGCTTTAATTTGGAGTAATACAGTTAGAACTCTGAGTAATCAATCTGCTATCCGAAGTAATCCACTTGTAATCCGGGTTTAATATATAGTAATCCAGTTCTAATCCGTTCTAATCCACTTGTTACGCGAAGTTATGCTGATTATTCCACGTAATTGGCAGTAATCCATTTTTAAGATGGAGTAATCCTATTCTAATCTTAAATAATCCACTTGTGATCTGGGGGTAATACAGAGTAGTTCAGTGTAATTCGAGTCATTGGAAGTATATGAAGTAATTCGGAGTAATACATTTTCAAGACGAATTAATCCGCTAGTAATCCGATTAAGATCCAGTAATCCAGTTAAATTCGATAATTTCAAAGTATTTCAAGTACTTAGAAGTAATCCACTAGTAATCCACCTGAATTAAACTTGTAAAAACCTTTTAAAATGCATTAATCCAGTCATAATTTAGAGTTATCATTTTGTAATTAAGCATAAGTCACTTGTAATCCGCTGTTTGATATAGAGTAATCCAGTTCTAATCCGACCTCACTCACTTTTTGCGTGAACTAATCCAGATTGTTTTACGGAATCGGCAGTTATCCATTTGTAAGATGGAGTAATCCAATAATAATTTTAAATAATCCACTCGTGGTCCGTGGTAATGCAGAGTAATCTAGTCATTTGGAGTAATGTATTTTGAAGGCGGATGAATCCACTAGTACTCCGATCAAATCCAGTAATCCAATGCAACCCGGCAAATTGAAAGTATTTCAAGTAGTTAGGAGTAATCCACTAGTAATCTAGAGTAATTTACTTGTAACTTACCTTAAAATTTACTTGTAATCCACTTTTAATATAGAGTTATCTATTTCTAATCAGACCTAATCCACTTTTTATTCAGAGTAATCCACAGTGATCCAGTGTAACTCGAGTAATCTGGTATATTGTAAGTAAATTAGAGTAATCTATTTGTAATCCGGTGTAATCCACTTGTAATGCGGTCTTAATATTGAGTAATCCAGTTCTAATCCGATTTATCCAATTATAGCCTAAAATAATCCATTAGTGTTCCAGGTTAATACTGAGTAATTCAGTGTAATTCAAGTAATCCAAATTATTTTAAGTTATTCGAGGTAATACATTTGTATGCGGATTAATCCACTAGTAATCCGCTTCAGATCTAGTAATCCATTAAAATTCGGAAAATTCGTAGTATTTAAAGTACTTAGGAATAATCCACTAGTAATACACCTGTGATAAACTTGTGATAAATTTTGAAAATGGAGTAATCCAGTTGTATTTTGGAGCAATCCAATTTTAATCCAGAGTAATCCAGCGTGATCGTACGTTATGTAGGGCATTTCAAGTAATTCGGAGTGAACCCTTTTGTAATCTGGAGTGATTCACTTGTAATTCACTTGTAATACACTTGTAATCCACTTTAAATATAGAGTTATCCATTTCTAATCAGGAGTAATACATAAAAAAGTAATTTAGAGTAATAAATTTGTAATCCGGTATAATCCACTTGTAGTCAGCTTTTCAATATGGATTAATCCAGTTCTAATCCAAAAATCTGCTTGTAATTCGAAGTAATCTAAGGTATTCCAAGTTAAACGTATAGTAACCTATTTGTAATATGGAGTAATTAATTGCTATTCTAATATAATCCACTTGTGATTGGGAGTGACACGTAGTAATTCAGTATAATTTGAGTAATCTAAAGTATTTCAAGTAATTTGGAGTAATACATTTGCCCGGATTTATTCACTAGTAATCCATTTTAGATCAAGTAAAATCCGATGAATCCAAAGTATTTCAAGTACTTAGGAGTAATCCACTCGTAATCCACTATTAATCCACATGTGATCAGCTTGTACTAAACTTTTAAAATAGAGTAAAGCAGTTATAATTGGATGTAATCGAATTGCGATCCTGTGTAATCCAGTGAAATCCAACGTTATCCAGGGTATTCCAAGTAATTCGGAGTAATCCTTTTGTCATCTGGAATAATTCACTTGTGATTTACTTGCAACCTATTTGTAATCCACTTTTAATATGGTGTAATAAAATTCTAATTGGATCTAATCCACTTTTCATTTGGAGTAATCCACATTAATCCAAGGTAATATGAGTAATCTAGGATATTTTAAGTACTTCGCAGTAATGACATTGTAATTTGTAGTAATCCACTTGTGAGTTGGGGTAATCCACTAGCGATCAATTTTAAATCCAGTAATTCAGTGTAATTCGCTTAATCCAGCGTATTTCACGTGATCAGGAGTAATCCACAAGTAATATACTTGTGATCCACGTGTAATACAATTTTAATATGGAGTAATCCAGTCGTAAAACGGAGAATCGACTTTTATTGCGGGATAATCCAGCGCAATCAAGTTCAATTTGAGTAATCCAATATATTTAAAGTAATTCGGAGTAATTCATTTGTAGGCTTTGGAGTCATACACTTATAATCCAATCGGAATCTACTTGTAATCCACTTTTAATATCAAATTGTCCAGTTCTGACCCGAGTAATCCACATGTAATGCGAGTTAATTTAGAGTAATCCAGTGTAATCCGATTAATTTGTCGTATTTTGAATAAATCAGAGTAATCTATTTGTATTAGGGCGTAATCGACTGCAATTTACTTCGCAATATTTTTATTATGTCTAATCCACTTGTAATGCGGAATAATCTAGAGTAATCCATATTAATTCAGTGTAATCTAAATAATCCACGGAACTTCTTGTGTAATTTTCAGTAATACACTTGTTGTATGGAGTAATCCAGTTTTAGTCTGAATTAATCCACTTATGATTTGGAAAGACCCAGTGTAATTTGAGTAATTAGGAGTATTTCAAGTAATTAAGGTAATCTACTGGTGAGGTAGAGTAATCCACTAGTTATCCACTTTCAATCCAATAACACAGTGTGATACGGGTAATCCAAGATATTTCAAGTAATTAGCAAAATCAACTAGTAATGAAATATAAATCGACGAGTAATCCACTTAACATTCACTTTCAATGCGCTTCCAACATGGAGTCATCCATACCTTATTGGTATTAATCCACTTTTTATTCAGCGTTAGCTGAAGTAGTTCAGTGTAATCCAAAAAATCCTCAGTAATTCAGTAATTTTGAGTAATCCATTTGTAATCCACTAGTAATCCACTAGTAATCCACTCTCAATACAATAACACAGTGTAATAAGGGTAATTCAGGGTATTTTAAGTAATTAGGAAAGTCTACTAGTAATGAAATAGAAATCCACTAGTAATCCACTATTAATCCACTTCACATCCACTTTCAATAAACTTCCAACATGGAGTAATTTATATTTAATCGGGCCTAATCTACTGGTTATTGGGTGTTATCTGGAGTAATCCTGTCTAATCTGAATAATCCAAAGTAATTCAAGTAATTCGGAGTAATCCATTTGAAATGTGTAGTATTCCCCTAGAAATCCACTCTCAATCCAATAACACAGTGTAATACGGGTAATCCAGGGAATTTCAAGTAATTATGAAAATCCACTAATAATGACATTGTAATTCACTAGTAATCCACTAGCAATCCACTAGCAATCCACAAAATAGAATTATTCCACTTATCGTTGTAAATTCGCTCTGGTTGAAGATTTTTGATTTTACTATAAAATAGTTTTGTTAAACATTAATTTTTTAACTAAACATTCACCCATTCCATTTTTGGCCAAAATTTGTTTTTCTTAATTTAAAATTCACGTACTTTGTTGAAAATTTTTTAATTGTAGAACATTAAGATTCTTACTAGAATCTAAAAATTAAACTATTTTATTAAAAATTCAAATATCTTATTGCAAATGCATGCATTTAAAAAAAATATAATTTTTATACAAGTCTGTATTTTAGGTAGAAAATTAATCTTCTTTTTTCAAAATTGAGCTACTTAGTTCAAAATTGTATTTTTTTAAATTTGTTTTTTTCTTTGTAAAAAGATAATTGTCTTAAGAAAAATTTCACTATTTGGTTAAAAATTATCGTACTTTATTGAAAATTAAAAAACGTTCTTTAAAAGTACCTCCTTTTTTTTCGTCTTTATGGTTGAGAATTCAATTATTTTTATCAAAAGGTTTTTTTAGTTAACAAATAATTTTCTTAACTGAGAACTTAACTATCCCCTTTTCTTGGTTGAAAATTTAACTGCTTGGTTGAAAATTAAACTACTTTGTTAAAAATTCATTTTTTGGTTGAAAATGCATCATTTTAGTTAAAAATTTGTTTCTTGGTTTGAAAGTTGAAATATTTGGTTGCAAATTCATTGAAAAAAAATCTTTTTTAATTTAAAATGTACCTATACCATTTTTCGTCGAAATTTGATCTTTTTTTATTGAAAATTCAAATATTTAGTTGAAACTTTTTATTTATCGGTAAAAAAATTAATCTTCTTATTTAAATTCGTTTAGTTTCTTCTCTGGCTCGTGATTGACGTCCAATTACGAAATGCATGCAATGCCGCTGCTTCCCCTTCTATGACGCTTTCGATTTCCCCTTCCCTGGAGCGTCGATAAACTGCGCAGGGTAAACAGTAGGCGGGTCGGGAGGTGGGGCGACGGTCCCTACCAGTTTGTAGAGAGTTGAGAACGGCTCGTGGGCGTTGCGGTCGCGCGAGTGCTGGACGAAGAGGTCATCCCATCCCCTCCCCTCGCAGTTCACTCTCACACTCCATTGCGGTATTTCAGAACTGCTTTTTCAGATATTGCAAGATAATGTACAAATTTTGTTTTTTATGATTACTTTAATATTTGCTCCTTATTTTGCATTAAAATTAACAAATTTGTATCTCTTTCTTGGTTGAACAACAGTTTTCGTTTCATTTTTTCTCGTCTCTTGTGTCGTTTCTACAAAAATTTAATCTTTTTTTTTCAATCTTATTTTTTACGATTAAAACAACAACTACGGGTCTTGTCCAAAAATTATAATAGACAAATTTGTAGCTTTTTTGGGAGAGCAACTTTTGACCGTTGATTTTTTTCATACCTTTTGTCGTTTGTCCAAAAATTTAATTTTTTGTTTTAATTTTATTTTTTACGATTAAACCCAGAACTACGCGTTCCATGAAAAAATGTCTAAAAATTTGTAGCTGTTTTTTTGCCAGAACAACTTTTGCATTATTTGTTTTCTTAGCTTGTGTCCTTCGTCTAAAAATTCAATTTTTTTATTTTTAATGACATTTTTTTACAAATAAAACAGAAAATACGCATTCCTAAAAAATTATCAAAAATAAATTTGTAGCTCTTTTGAAGGTAAAGAACTTTTGTCGTTTCATTCTTATCTACGTCCTTTGTGTCTTTTTTCCAAAAAATTAATTTTTTAACTTTAATTCTTATTTTTTACGATTAAACAAAAATCTACTCGTCCTATCTAGAAATTATTAATAACAAAATTTGTAGATGCTTTTTGGATGATCAACTTTTGTCTATTAATTTTTTTTCGTACCTTATATCGTTTTAAAAAAAATTTAATTTCGTAATTTGAAATAATACTTTTGGTGATTAGAACAAAACCCACACGTCCTGTCTAAAAATCATAAAACACAAATTTGTAGCTCTTTTTTGGAAGAGCATTTTTTGACAATTAATTATTTTTCATAGCTTGTGTCGTTTCTTCAAAAATTTAATTTTTTCGTTTCAATTTTATTTTTCACGATTGAAACCAGAACTAAGCGTTCCATAAATAAAAAATTTCTACAAATTTGTAGCTCTTTTTTTGGGAAAACAAATTTGTATATTTTTTTCGTAGCTTCTGTCGTTCCTCTAAAAACTATTTTTTTTATTTTTGATGTTTTTCTATGAATAACAAAAAATACGCATTTCTATAAAAATTATCCAAATTTAAAAATTTTAAACAAAAATAGAACATTTAAATTTTCAGTTAGAAAAATCAGAATAGTTGAATTTTACGACAAAAAGATAAATTTTCAACTGAAATGGTAAATATTTAACTGTTATACTTGAATTGTCAATCTAAAGATGAATTTTCAAACAAGAAGATAATTTTCTACCAAAAAAAAAATTTTTAATAAAATATTCGAATTTTTAATAAAAGAGACAATTTTCAACCAAATAGTTGCATTTTAAACTAAAAAAAATTAACTTTTAACTGAAAATTGAATGCTTACATTTTTAGTTAATTAAATAAATTTGTAATCTTACTCATGAATTTTTAATCTAAATGATAAATTTTCAACTGTAATATTTTTATTTTAAACCAAAAATATTAGTTTTTAGCAGAATCTTCAACTGAAATAGTTGAATTTTCTGACTAACAAAAAGTAATTTTTACAACATCTCAAACATTAAAAAAAATATAATTGTCATGATTGTATTTTTAATAAAAAATAAAGTTTTATTTTGCAAATTATAGCCAATATTTAATTACATAACCTTAAAGTAAATAATAAATATATGTTACCCAATTGAAAATATTTAAAATTCAATTTTATGTTATTTTATTTAATCATCTAATAATTAATTAATCAGTTAACAATATAAGAAGCATTATACTATAATTTTCATTAAAAAATTGAAAGAATTTTTACTTTATATTTTTTCTTGAAATTCCAACTTTCATTTCTGAAAATTTTATTGAATAATAACTTTTTAAACTATTTAAAAAAATATTTAAGTTGGAAAAAAATCAAATAATAATTAATAAATCAGTTCACAACATAAAAAGCATCAAACAATTATTTTCTTTGAAACATTCAAATAAATTTTCCTTTATATATTGTTTAAACTTGAAATTTTATTTCTGAAAATTTTAATTATTAATAACCTTTTATACTTATTTTTGAAAAAATTAAAACATATGTACATATAATTTGAAAAATTAAATTCAGATTCTCATTTCACAACAGCACAAACATTTCAAAAATTTATATCAATGTAATAGAGGTATTTTAAATAAAAAATTAAACTTTTATCACACAAATAATAGCCAATATATAATTACAGAATCTTAAGGTAAATAATCGGTTTGCGTTCAGCATAAAAATCATTAAAAAATTATTCTCATTCAAATACTCAAATAATTTTTACATTATATTTGTTATTTAATTTGAAATTGTGTTCCGATAAATTCAATTGATCATTGAACCATAAAAATAATTTTAGAAAAAATTAAAATACACGTAAATATTATTTAATCATTTCACAACATAAGAAACAGTCAACAGTTATTTTCATCAAATCAATAAAATAAGTTTTACCTTATATTTTTCTGAAAAGTTGAATAAATAATATTTTTAACTAATTTTATAAAAAAGTTAAATGTATGTAGTAAATATGATTTTCAAAGCAGAATTTAGATACTCATTTCACAACAC
>JAUELO010306433.1:4542-15094 GCA_032357855.1 Amphibolips quercusostensackenii | reverse complement strand
CACGATAACTTTTGAAAAAATTCATCTATTAGATTGGCCTTTGGTACACGCTTTAAGTGTCAAAAACTGAAGGTCAAGTTCGTTGGCCAGCCATTTCGGATACAAATTCAAAATGTGAGCACATTTTGAAAATTTTTGAGAATTATTTTTTTCGAAATTTGAAAATTCCATTGACCGCTATGAATAGTGATTAAAAATAGAAACGTCAAGAAAATAGAAACGTTGCTTTTCAGAAGCCTTGCAAGACTATTGCAACAAATTTTCAAATTAAAAAAAAAAATCGAAAATTAAAATTTTTGCACAAAAAATATTGAATAATAAATGAAAAGTCTGCCTGCTTGGCGGCTACATTCTCATCGCGCGCGGCTCTTTTCCCTTTGTGGATAAAAATTCTAAAAGTGAGCACATTTTGAAAATTTTTGAGACCACTTTTTTCAAGATTAAAAAATTTTATGTACGGTTTTAAGTAGTACTCAAAAAGACAAATAATATATTCAAATTACTTTTTTTTTGATGAAACTAAAATTACTGGAGTTATGGCATTTTCAAAATCCAAAAAAAAACAAATGTAAATGAACATTTCAGGCCAAAAAATGCACGATATGAAAAAAAGTTAAAAAATTAAAAACGTTGCATTTTGAATACCTAACAAAATTATAATAACAACTTTTTGAATTTTTTTGACAAATCGAAAATTCTAATTTTGATTCCACAAAAAATAATAGAAAATAAAAAATTCCATTTTGCAGTCAAACTAAGCAAGATACGATAAAAGATGATTTAACCAAAATCGTGCACTTAGAAAAGGTCTACAAATTTGGTTCATTTACATTTTGATGCAACGCGTAGTTTTTGTTTTATTCGTAAAAAACGTAATTAAAAGTAAAAAAATTAAATTTTTAGACAAACAACATAAGCTGCAAGAAAAATCAGTGGACAACATTTTTTCACTCAAAAAAGCTACAAATTTGTTATGAATCATGTTTTGATAGGATCCCAGTGGGCACAAACGTTAAAGAACGTCATTAGAACGTTCCAAAAATGTTCCAAGTTAGTCGAAATAACGTTCCAAAAACATACAATGCTTCAGAGACGTTTTAAGAACGTAGTTGGGACATGAAACGTTTTTAGAACATTATTTAGTCTGACTTAGGACAGTTTTTAAAACGTTTGAATAACGCCTTTTGACTTGCACGTCCAGGGAACGTTTTTAGGACGTTCCAATTATGTTCTTAAAACTCGTGCCTACTGGAATGTGTAGTTTTTGTTTAATTCATGAAAATAACATTGCCAATAAAAAAAATTAATTTTTGGGAAAACAATGCAAGGTACTAAAACAGATGAATAAACAAAAATTGTGCTAGTTATATATCTCGCCTAAATTATATATACAAATTTTCTTAAAACCGCTTTACATTAGGATGCCTTTTTTACATTATTATCAGAGAAGGTATTGGATTTGTGTAAAATTTGCCCCCCCCCCCATTTTTTCAAATGTCCACGTTTTGAGACCCCCTGAATCCTAAAAACAGGTTTTTACAAATGTGCCTGTCTGTCTGTATGTATGCCTGTCTGTATGTCTGCCTGTCTGTATGTCTGCCTGTGTATCTGTCCGTGAGCACGATAACTTTTGAAAAAATTCATCTATTCGATTGGCCTTTGATACACACTTTTAGTGTCTCAAATTAAAGGTCAAGTTCGTTAGCCAGCCGTTTTGGATAAAAATAAAAAATGTGAGCACATTTTGAAAAGTTTTGAGACAACTTTTTTTAAGATTCAAAAATTCTATGTACAATTAATTTTGTTGATCAAAATAAAAAATTACATGGGATATAGCATTGTCAAAATAATCAAAAAAAAAAGAAAATTCACATTTTAAGCACATTATATTCACAAGATCTACATCATGAGCCTTTTTGCTTTCTCATAGAGAAAGCTTTGTGATGTCAACATTTTCAAAAATGTTAAAATTCATTTAATTAAACGTTCCTCAATTTAAAAATATCTAATACAATCTTTTAAGCAATTCTCTGAATGTGTGTGTGGATGTGTGTGTTGTATTGATGTGTGTGTGTGTACGTATGTGGATGTCACACTTTTTTGTGAACACGTTAACTTGAAAACGGTTGCTGATAAATTAAAGAAATTTGGAGAGATTACTTTTACCACCAATATCATGAAACTGACTGTCATTTATATTATATTTGAAATCGATTTTTATATTAAAAATTTTTTCATTCTTATAATTTAAAGTTGATGTAGAAATAGAAAATATGTGTTGATTCGAGATGAGTCGATTGATCTATAATATTGATACATTTTATTGAAGAGTATGAAAGCTATGGTAATGCATAATATTTGAAAATACGGTTTTTTATAATAAAACTTTTTTTTTAACATAATTCAAAGTTGATGGAAGAATAAAAAAGATTCCTTGGTTTGAGATAAATCGATTGACCTATAATATTAATACATTTTAGCCAAAAGTAAGAAAGTTATGGTCATTTATGTTACATTAAAAATCGATTTTAATAGTAAAAATTTTCTAATTCTCATAATTTAAAGTTGATGTGAGAATAGCAAAGGTGTGTTGATTCGCGAAGAATCGATTGCCCTATAATATTAATACACTTTATTGAAGAGTAAAGAAGTTATGCTCATTCGTAATATTTGTTTTTGTAATATTCGTAATATAAGTTTATATTTTGGTAATAAATACATTTAAAAATTTTTTAGTTTAATTAATTTTAATTTAATTTAATTTAATTTTGTTAATTTTCGTAATATTCGTAATATAAGTTTTTATTTTGGTGAAAAATTGAAAATTCTATTTTTAGCGTTATCCAAAGCTGATTTTGAAAACCCATGAAATTTTTATATCCAAATTCTCGATCGTTTTTCTCGAAATTAGCTAAGTTTTTGACATCAAACTTTATGTTCCCATATGCACAAAGTTCATATCTCGGGATCATTTTTTCCTCTTTTTTTTTAACTGAAACATCATATTTTTTATCGCAATCTGCAGTCTAAACTGCAGTAATTTTAGGTTAGTGTCACTTTGAGATTTGAAAACACCGAGAGTTTTCGATACGATATCGATACAGTCTCGTATCGAACGGCATCACTATTGTCTATGTCTGTCGTTTTTTAATCTTTACGTTGTCTAATGTCGTATTGACTAGAACGTCTAAAAGACATGTAAATGATGCTCGCATATGACAATTTAACGACACATTGAAATAATTCATAAGACTTTAAATTTTTCCTTATTACTAACTTATAGTTACACTTTCATGTATGGTTTAAAAACTAAACACGTCAAAGATACTAAGTAACCGGCGTTGCTTCTTATAAAATTCGAAGAACTGAAAAATCAGATATCAAATTCGCATTTCACAGTATTTACAATTATTTTGTAAAAAAAATCAGAAATAATTTGTTGACATTAAAATTTTCATCTCAGACTTTGCAAATTAAATAATATATGCTGTTAAATAATTAATCCTAATTGGGTCACTTATTGTGAAAGTTTATTTCTTTTTTGGAATTTCGCAGTCATTAAGGAGTGAAAAGTAGCTATCCCAACACGATATTTTATGGCTGAAGGGCGTTCTAATATTTAACTACTAAAGATGGTCACATAAATGCAAGAAAATATGTGCACGTGAAACGTACAAGTCATATATCGCAACGACGGCATAACGATGTCGTGAAGATATTTTCAAGACTTTCAGCTAATACAAATTGCAATTTGAAGTTCCATGCCTCCTTATAAAATTTGAAAAAACTAGTTCTTTAGTCAAATCAGAAAATGAAACTAAACTAAAATTCAAACATATAAAGTGCATAGGAGGGACCACCCAACAGCAGAAAATGCAACTTTCACTAGATATTTAGATGGTCATTAATTAAAAGAGAAAATATGCTGCAAGTTGTAACACATTTTCTCTGATATTTTGCAATAATTAAAATGTAAAAACGTACTTTCCTGTCATAACTTTTTATGACTGAAAGACGTTTTAATATTTACTACTAAATTTGGCGGTACAAAAAAAATTGTATATTTACGCAAAGAATACTTTGTCTCTTTTACTCAAATTATGATGCAATGTTTTAAGCTGCCATGGAACGCCGGTCTAAGTCCTATGACGTAACGATGTCGTAAAGATGTCGTTAAGACTTTTAGCTACTAGCTACAACTTCCAATTTCTTCTGAAATTTCTTCTAATTTTTTTGTTTCTTTCCTAATGAAATTCAAACAACCATTAAATCAATTTATTTCAAATTTGCATTTTAAAGGATTTCGAGCAGCCCACGCTACAGCAAAAAATGAAACCTACGAAAGATAAACATTAATATAAAGCGAAAATCTATTATTTTATTTTCTAATCATTAAATATCCATATTTTCAATTAGTGAAATGATTATCACAGATTTTCAAAATGAATTTAATCATGATCCCCAATTACCTTTCTGAAAAAACTAAAAGGACCCGATTGGGGTCGATCAACCGAATGAGCTTCGATTAAGAAACATCATTTAAATCGATTTATTTAATAGGATTTAATCGGGTGTAATTAGACATTATAATTTGAAAGCATCTCTATACTGATTTGAAAAATCGGAGATAATCATTTTAAGATCCAGAAACTATATCTCTTATTGTAGATAGAATAAATGCAAATGCTTTTGTATGCGAATCTGAAATGAAAAATGAAGGACAAATTTATCCGCATTTGAGTAAAAACTCAATCTGAATTGAAGAAAATGTAAGATTAAGTTCTCAAATTTAGATATTGGCCATCTCATATATGCCACTGGGAGCAACTATCATCTATGAAAATGAGACCAGCTACCAGTAGAACCGCGGCAAATCACACCTATAGCCACGTTTCTCGACCGTAAGATTAGGGCCACTGATAGCAGAGCGACATATATATAGCACAGCTATTCCTTCGTGATATTACTTATGTCTTTTTATATATCCTCAAAGCTGTCTTAACTACAACAAAAACGACAGACATAGAACGTCTTATAGATGTAAGAAAATTGTCTTTCTAATGTCGCAATGACTTCCGGAATTAAAGTCATCGGACATTGTGGAACGTTTTAAAGACGTTTGAAAGACATCTTGGTGCCCACTAGGGTCCTTTGTCAATTTTTGTTCCTGTATCGTTTTTTTGACCTGTTTTAATTTGTGTGCCTATGTAAATTGTGGGTCCCATGTGAATTTCTGTTCTTTTGTCAATTTAGAATCCTATGTAAGTTTTGGGTCCCTACGCAATTTTGCGTCACATGTTAATTGTAGGTCCTATGTAAATTTATGATTTATGATGTCAAATTTTTTCCAATGTAAACTTTTGGTAATGTGTCAATTTAGTGTCCTATGTTAATTTTGGGTCCTATGTAAATTTTTTTCCTGTGACAATTTAGAGTTTTATGTAAATTTTGTATCTACGTAAATTTTTTGTCCTATGTAAATTGTGGATAATACCTACGTAATTTTATGATCCTATGGCAATTAAAGTCCTATGTTTGAATGCTTCTTGAATATGATTATTTTGCCAATTATTGTATAAAGAAATTGATTGTTTTGTGCCAGCTTATGTAAGTTGTACTGTTAATTTATGAACTGTATTACAGATGACGACAAAGCCCTGAAGAACATTGCGAAAAATTGCAATGAAGGAGTACCTACACTTCGATTATCGGATGTCTCTAATCTCAAAGTGTCTGCTCCTTCACGTTTGCCGAATTCTCTCGCGCTTAATGCATTAAAAATTCAACAAAAAAATGCTTCCTCGCCTATAGAGAACTTTGGATATTTTAAAGATGTTTCCTATTGTAAGTATACTGATGATATTGTATTATAATTATTATTTCCATTATCTTGTGATAATCGTGCGCTAATTGCAGCTAAAAATTGAAAAATATGTATACTTTACATCTCTGTTGCTTTCGATTAGATAAAAAAAGTAGTATTAATAATTTATCAATTTAATCACAGGTGATGACGAAACTCAAAAGACATTTGAAAAAAGTCGCAACGAAGGATTATTGCCAATAAAAGAAAGTAATTCTGCTAATGAATCGATAATCACTGATACGTTTAAAGAAGCTGAAGCAGAATGCCAATATCCTGACTTGTCCAATATACCTATTTTGTGCACAATGAAAGGCGACTCATTTTTAGAATTGTGTCAAGATGGCAGCTCCATTGAATTAAAATGCAGCCCACTTAAAGATTTACAGGAATTTGCTAAGATTGAAGATATTCGTCTTTATGGTGTTGGTGAAGAAAAATTCGAATTTTCAAATATCTTGGATATACAAACAGATGAAACCTCCAATTTAATCGGATATGGACAAAATGGAAAACGCAAACTTAATAATAAGGATCAAAAGAAGCCAAGAATCTTATGTATCAGACCTATTGAGGTCGACCATAGTTCTATGCTACTTCCACGTGATCTCAAATTATCTACTCCTTCATGTTTGCCAAAATCTCGCACTATTAATGATCCAGAACATGCGGATAGAAGTACTTTACCCGCAGATGAATTTAAACATTTTCAGGTGTATTCTGATTGTAAGTTAACATTGCTTTTCATTCATATTTATATTAAGAATTTGATCTATGATCAATATGAATATTCTTTTCATTTTTAATAATGAATCCCCTTATTTCAGATGAAATTTCCAATAATAGTGGACTACTGAATTCTCTAGAAGAACCTACTTTTGGGACAGAAGGTAAAAATCATATATTTATATAGTTCATTTTCATACCTGGGTTATTTTCACATAATTTAATTTTTCACCTCCTAATGTATATTGCGGACTGTAGTTTTTAAATATATGCCAAATCTTTTTTTACACCTATTTGGATGAAAACGAAAAATTCTTAATTTAGACTCTAGCATAGAAGCTAGATCCGTAAAGTTTATTAATTCACAAATGTATATTAAACCTATATTTTTTTACTTTAACGAAGATTATGTAGAGAAAACGAGAATTTGTGTGTGTGTGTAGTAGTCCTAATTTTTTTTTTGGTGAAAAGAACTAAATTTCGGAATAAATTTAATATACAACAATTCTTTTTTAACAAAAATCGCTTGTGCAAATAACTATGTGATAAACTTGACCGGCCTATTTCATGTGTTCCAGATACAGATGATGATATGAATGACCCAAACTATACTTTAAGACATTCTGAAGTATATGAAGAAGAGGAAGAACTAAATATCATTGAAAAAAAGGATGCTGAGAATGATCCACACGTCTCTGCAAACAAATCTGCTAATTCCACTGATATTGATTTGTCTATTTTGCGGAACGTTGAAGGCACTTCTGCGCTGGATGATTTGGACTTAGACGTCGATCCGTCGCATCCATCACCGGGCAAAAAGAAGGAAGTCAAGCGGTACTGCTGTTTTTATTGTAAAGCACTCCGAGTAAAAATTCACGAACACTTACAAACCCAGCATCGAGATGAGGAGGACGTTAAAAAATTCATGGCTTTACCAAAGGGTACATTAGAACGGAGAAGGATTATCGAAACAATAAGAAGAAACGGCAATTTTCTATACAACACAAAAGAATCATATAATAAAGAAAAAAAACTTATTGTCGAGAGACGGCCTAATCCGCGCATGAAGAAAAATGCAACAAATTTTAAAGTATGCAAAAAATGTAAAGGAACTTTTGCGAGCAGCACTCTTCATATCCATGTACGAAAATGTACGCAAAAAAGTTATAAGGACAGTAGGATCGTACAGGTCATGGCAAGGAAAGTAGTTGGTCGTAATCACCCAAGGGCAAGTAAGGCATTAAGGACACATATTTATCCGAGAATGAGAGAAGATGCTGTCGTGCGTCGCATAAGATACGATTTTTTGGTTACCATTTATGGTAATAGATTATGCGCAAAATACAGAACATCGCAGCATCATCGACCAATGATCCGTTCAACACTAAGGTTGATTGGACGTTTTCTCGAAGCTGTGGAGGAAATTTGCGGAGAGAAGGTGGAGTTTGAACAATTATTTGATCCTGCTAAAACCAAACTCGTGATTGCTGCCATTGAGAGAGTGGCAAAGTTAGATAAAAATGGTGAATTTTATGGTACGCCGTTTAATGCTGCATCTTTGGGAACGCACATGAAGCAAGCCGGAAATCTTCTGATAACAGAGTATATCGAGAGAAATCCAGAGGATTCCGTAGAAGCTATGCAGAATGATAAAAAAATCACTAACGTAGAGAAATTTTTAAAAGTTTTTCAGGAGAAGCCCTCAATTTTTGTAAATAAAACAGTGTCGGAGTCACAACTTAAACGACGGAGAGAAAAAGTAGTGAATCTTCCTACGCAAGCAGACATCGCGCATTTCTGCTCGTATCTCAAACATCTCCACAGCAAATCTCTCCAGACGCTCAACGAATGTTTCTCATATCAAGCTTGGCTTGACGTCATCTGCTCTACTATGATCCTAGTTATGGCTTTTTGTAGGCGACGTCCCGGAGAATTGGAACGGAGTCTTCTTACTGAGTTCCTTAAGTATGAAGAAATAAGCGAAGTCAAAAATCAGGACATTTATAAGGCTTTGTCTGAGGAAAATAAAGTTGTTGCAAAAAAGTACGTTCGCTTCCTGATTCGTAGCAAGAAAGCGCGCACAGTGTCAGTGATTTTGTCGACCACGATGCTCCAAAGCTTGAAACTGATTGTCAAGTACAGAAACTTGGCAAAAGTTCCGGATGACAATCCTTACCTGTTTGGTTTGCCATCGGTGGACAAAGACGAATATAAGTTTGTCAAATGCTGCCCGCTAGTTCGGAAACTAGCAACTACGTCCGGAGTAAGTGAACCAGAAAAAATTCACGCCACGTATTTGCGAAAACACGCTGCTACAGATGCAATAGCTCAGGAGTTGTCCGATAACAAAGTTTCTAGACTAGCGGACTTTATGGGTCACACGGATCAGGTTCATAAAGAGCATTACAGACAACCTGTGGCCGCTCGCGATATTTTAGAAATATCGCAATTTCTCGAGAAAGCCTTGAGGACCCCTGGCAGCCTTAAAAATGATTCGGAGTCAGATTCAGACGATTCAGAAGACGAAAATGAAGAATTCGATTCGACGCTTTATATTACAGAAACTGATAAATTAAGAAATTGCACTCTGAATTTCGATGAAGGTAAGTTTCATATTAAATAGGAACATAAAATGCAATATTGTACACAACAGTAAATAAAATTTATAGTAAACAGTAAATAAACATTATAATATTTTCTTTTTTAGAATCTATGAAAGCTTCAGTCATTAATGGTATCGGATTAAATGGCAAAAACTCGAAGAATGACAGTGCAGTCGTCAAAACTAAGAATGCTAGAAAGTCAGTTATAAAACGCCCCTGGACAGATGAAGAGACAAAGGTAATTAAAAAGGTCTTTAAGAAGTCCTTTGAGAAGCCATTCAATTTACCGTTTTTAAATGACGTTCAGGATATAATCGATGTAAATCCATGCTTCAAAGGGCGCACAAGAGAAGGGGTAAAAACACATGTCCATAATATAGTAAAAAAGCTGAAAGCGATTCATGCTCGTATGAACACTGAATAGCAATTTTTCCAGGGCTATTATATAATGAAATAACAAAAAGCTTTTGTTTGGCGTTCAAGTAGGATCTATTTTCTGTATAAAGAACAGTAGTATTTAACAAATAATAAAGATATAATACTATTTAACATTTTGATAAAAAGTATTTTTGTACATATTACTGTGGATGAAAAAAACTGTACGCATTACTGTGGATAAAAGAAAATGTGCGCATTACTGCGTCCCTATTACTGTAAATTTTATTTTTATATATGGAAACGTACAAAAAGGGGCCGTGCAAAAATTATGTGAATTCCTTTGTGGAAGAGATCAACTGTTTTTCTGTGGTGTCTTACATGGGGGGGGGGTACTTAGTTGAAACTCTTTTTCACGTAAGTACTGAAAATTTAAATTAACTGGATATACCTGGGATATCCCAATTTCCGCTTTGCGGGATATCCGACGGTTTATCCCTGAGATATCCCTGGGACAACCTGGGAGATAAATAGGACCGTATAGAATATCCCGGTATATCCTATTGCTGTAAGGGAATGTTTAAAGTTCAAAAAATTCAAACTTCAATGCTTAAGATGGGAAAAAAGCAAACTTTATTCTTTAAAATTGGAAAAATTTGAATATTTATCGCTTCAACTTCAAAAAATGCAAATTTTAATGCTTCAGCTTCAAAACATAAACTCTAAGATTCAATCTAATATTCATTACTTCGAATTTGAAAAAATTTTCATTCCAATGGTTCAAATTGAACATAGTGTAACTTTAATACCTATAATTAAAAACATTTCAATATTCAAGGCTTGAACTTTCAAACATTTAAATTTTAATGCTTCAACTTGAAACATTTAAACTCATATGCTTATAATTGAAAACATTTCAATATTCAAGGCTTGAACTTTCAAACATTTAAATTTTAATGCTTCAACTTGAAACATTTAAACTCAT